>JANHFP010006470.1:180114-192618 GCA_032468135.1 Calamaria suluensis
GCAGCGGCCGCGCCAAAACCAATTTGCGGCCGTAACCCTGCAAGGCTCTTCACACCCTCCCCACTCTCACCAGGGAGTGGAGAGCCCAATGGTGACGTTGGCGGCGATGTCATCAGCGATGTTTGCGGCAATAATGGCCCCGAGACCACCGGAGTGACGAGCAGCACCCCCGGAGACAACAGCCGGCAGGATGGCAAGCAGCAGCCGCGTCTCCTCAGCTCCACAACTCCAGCAGCTCCAGCGTCTCGGAAACTGAGAGCCCAGCATCCCGGCGGCTGCAACTACAAACAATCCAACCAGAGGGCGACACAGCCCCCCTCCTCACGGCCAGCATGACCTGCTCCATTTGAAACTACCAGGACCCTCCAGTCTCACTCTCCTCAAAGGGAGAGCCTTGAAGAGCCCAGAAAGGAGGAAAAACCGAGGAGCGGCAAATTCGCCATTCCTCCCTCCTCCAACTGGAACCGGAACCGGAACCGGAAGTTTTAATTGATCTTTGAGTAATTTAATCGCTCAAAGTGCCTCCTGTCATAGGCATCAGCCGTTTGCTGTCCTGGACGGACCTTAGCTTGGCTGGCCTTTCAGAGTTATCTCGTAGTGTCCATCCCCCCTGGCTGCTGCCTTCCCCTGTATTTGAAAAAAATATTTTTTCTTTTTGCACTTTACTTTGGACAGCATCCATTTTGTCTAACGGACTTTCCTGCCCAAATTGACTGTTTGGTTGTGGATTCAATTTCTTCTGGGCATTTTGCCAAGTTTTGACAGCTGAACACATTGTATCAATTTATCTCCTGAGAAGGAATTTCTGGGCATTTTTCCAACTTTTGAGCTTTGGACATTTTGTATCAGCTTCTATCCAGAGACTGCTATTTAAACTGCTTGCAGCCAGGGTGTTACATTTTCTGCAGACTTTGGCATGCATTTAACTTGCAGCAATGCCTAAGGCCATGTCTAAATCTAAGTCTGCTGGCAAAGAGGCCATTCCCGATACACCTCATTCCTCTAAGAAGCACAAGGGAAGGCATCAAGGGCTACTCTACAACATTAACAGCACAGGGATAGAGTATTGCAGAAGCTCTGTAATAAGGCATTAGCTTCTGAATAGCAGGGGGAGTTTCCTTCTGCCAATGACACTGGTGCATTGTGGTCCTCCATTGTTCCACCAGGTAATATGTCTCCCACTGCACCACCAGACAGTGCTGGCTTCACTGTGCATGTACTTTTAGCACCAATTGTACCAGCCCAGGTTTCTGATCCGGCTATGGATGCTAATATGTATGCTTCTCTGCAAGATATATTTGCACATTTTCTTCAGCAAGCCATTTCTTCAGGTCACTTTCCAGGGCCTTCAGCCTCTGTTCCACGGGGCAGTGTCTCGGATGTCATGGACAATTTATCAGTTGCTGGCTGGACTTCCCCAATTGGTTCAGCGGTTAGCCATTGCGTGTCTGATACAGAAGATGTTGGCTGTCTCTCTGAAGATGAGACCCCTCTCTCAGAGCCTCCATCTATGTCTGGGCTTTTTCCTCCGGCCTTGTTCAAATCCTTGTTGTCCAAGGCCATTCTTGTCTCTGGCTTACAACCTTCGACTGCTTCTTCACAGACTTTAATATCAGTATCTCTCTCATCATCCCTCTTTAAAACACAGACTCCACAGACAGATGTCATTCCAGCTCTGGAAGTTTTTATAGATATGGTACATGGACAATGGTCGGCCTTGGATTCTGCACCCTCTCCTACTCAATTGGACAAACATCTTTATAATGTGGCTTCAGACTTGGCTAAGTTTCTGCAAGTTCCCCCTGTGGATGCTCCAGTGCAAGCCCTTTGCTCAAAGTCCAGAGTTCCAGGCGACCCTGAAGAAGGCCTTCAACCGGAGGACAAATGTGCTGAACATTTTTTACAACATGCTCATCTGGCCACTGATTGGGCTATTCATTCAGCCATGTCAGCCTCCTTCTTTGGCAGAGACACACTCCTTTGGCTTAAAGAGCTGCAGGGCAAGGTGCAGTCTGGAGATGCACAAATTCAACAGGATGTTAACAAGATTGTGGCAGCTGTTCAATACATGTTGGATGCAACCTTGAACTCCACTAAATTTTCCACCAAGAGTCTGTCATGTACTGTGGGAGCTAGACGCATGCTATGGCTGAGATCCTGGCAGGTGGACACATGCCTTAAATACCATATTGCAACGGCATCCTTCAATGGTCAAGTGCTATCGGCGAGGCTTTGGACTCTGTTTTGGTGGAAAATAAAGACAAGAAGAAGGTCATGCCATCTACCAATCACAAGGGGGATTCTTGTGCTCCTTCTTCTTCCAACACCTGCTGTCCAACATATAAGGGCTCAGCCTGGGGCGCTGGCCCTTCCCGAGCCCAATGTTGGTTCACTCCCAGATACAGGCCCTACTATGATAGGTCAGGTTTTTACAACAAACTTTCTACCTATGATAGACCTGCTAGAGGTTGCTCTTCTGCAGCTAAATGGCCCTTTCGTGGGGGAGGAAGTCATTCATTCAGACGCCAGTGCTAGATCCAACTCTGAGCCCCCCATTGGTGGGAGGCTGGCCCTCTTTGCCAATCAGTGGGTTTCTCTTACTTCTGATGTTTGGATCCGGGAGACTGTATGATTTGATTTATCAATTGAATTCTTCTCCAACCCACAAGATGTTTTTATTTCTACTCCTGTTCCTTCCTCCCAGGAGAAACAGTCTCTTCTTACTTCTGCTATTTCTCATCTTCTGACTATTAGTGCTATAGAACCCATTCCGGTAAATCAGATCAGACATGGGTTTTATTCTCTCCTTTTCTTAGTTCCGAAGTCTTACAGGGATTGGAGACCTATTCTTGATCTCAAACATCTGAACCAATACGTCAAATACCACAGGTTCAAGATGCAGTCTCTAAAAATGATTTTAGCTGGTGTCAGGAGGACGACTTCCTCACTTCCATTGATTGACTGAGGCGTACCTACACATCCTTATCTCCCAAGGTCATAGGCAGTACCTTCGGTTCTGTTACGCAGGTACACACTACCAATATAGGGCTTTACCCTTTGGTCTTTCTTCTGTGCCTCATACCTTTACCAAGGTACTAGCTGCTGTGGCAGTTTAACTTCGAACCCAGCCGGTCCAGATTCATTGCTAGTTGGATGATATTCTGTTGTTGTCTGGTTCCCATGTTGAGGCCTTAAAAGATTTGCAGATTACTATGGATACTCTTTCTCTCTGTGGTTTTTCCATTAATCTAACTAAGAGTCATCTTACTCCATCTACTCGCATCCAACACCTAGGGGCAGTGATAGATTCCCTAGAAGGTAAAGTGTATCTTTTCCCAGACAGGATTTCTAATCTCTCATCTTTACTGGGTAAGGTTAGGGCTCAGCCCAAGGTACCCATCATCATACTTTCAGATGATGATCTCTGCCATCTCTATCACTCCTTGGGCCCGTCTTCACGTCAGGGAACTCAATGGTTCCTCTTACCTTTTCAGAGGATGGGACGCAGCAATTCCAACTGCAAGGTTCATCTCTCCTCAAAGGTTCGCAGATCCCTGAAGTGGTGGTCCTTGCCAGCATTATCCAAAGGATAATCCAGGAATCTCATCACCATGGATGCCAGCCTGTTTGGCGGAGGGGCGCACCTGAACAATCTGATTGCCCAGGGTCGTTGGTCTCACTTGGAAGCTCGCCACAACATCAACTGGCTGGAGCTCAGAGCACTTTCCCTCGCTCTTCGACGATTTCACTGGATGGTGAGAGGTCGCCATGTCTTAGTCCTCACTGACAACAGGGCGACCAAAGCCCATATCAACAAGCAGGGCGGGACGCAATCCAACTCGCTGATGCAGGAGGCTCTACATCTAGGTCTTTGGGCAGAACACCACCTGTCATCCCTGACAGTGGAGCACAACATGTGCACAACGTCCAAGCGGACAGTCTAAGCCATCACACCATTGACCAATCCAAGTGGCGTCTACATCCGGACATATTTCGACTCTTGGTGGACCGTTTCGGCCTCCCGAAGGTGGACCTGTTTGCGACACCGGCGAACACTCAACTACCTCGATTCTTTGTGAGGTATCCAGCCTTCGGGGTGGAAGGAGTCGATGCCCTACGCAGCCAGTGGCTGTCGGTCTGCTCTACACCTTTCCGCCACTACCACTGATCACCAGGGTGATACGAAAGACTCTCCTGGAACAAGCAGACCTCATTCTCATTGGCCCAGGAGAACCTGGTTTGCGGACCTGTAGGCTCTGTCCGTGGCTCTCCCTTGACGGCTTCTGCAATGGGACACTGTCCTTACTCAAGGTCAGTTGCTCCATCCCGATCATCAATGGCTACAATTGAGTGCTTGGCGCTTGAGCCAGGGAGAACGTTTCATCTGAGGCCATTGACATCATGCAGGCATCTCACCGGCCTTCTACGGCTCGCATCTATTCAGCTACATGGCGCATTTTCTGTAACTGGTGCTGTTCCGCATCCATTTCCCCTCTCGATGTCTCCATTCCCCTGATCTTGGACTTTTTAACATCTGGCTTTCGCAAGGGTCTCAAACCTAATACCTTGCGTCGTCAAGTGGCCGCCTTGTCGTCAGTCTTGTAAACTGGTTCCTCTCCTTCTCTGTCCCGTAATAGGCACATCCACTATTTCCTGCGAGGTGCATCCAAAAAGGCTCCTCTTCTCGTCGGATTTCCGAGCTCGCCGCTCTCTCAGTTCAGGAAGATTTGTGTATCTTTCATCCGGACAAGGTGGTTCTTTGACTTGATCCAGTCTTCATTCCCAAGGTGAATACCTCTTACCACAGATCTCAGGAACATGTGCTTCCGAATTTCTGTCATAACCCATCTCATCCCAGGGAATATCAATGGCATAAGTTGGACGTACGGTGGGCCCTTCGTATTTATCTTAAACGTACCCAACATATGCGACACACAGAGTCTCTCTTTGTTTCTTTCTTACTTGGATCTCTGGGTTCCAAAGTCTCTTCCACCATGATTGGTCGCTGGCTTGCCCACACTATTGCCACTGTTTATGATCTCCGTGTCTTGCCCGCTCCACCTGGCATTACTGCTCATTCCACTCACAGTGCTTCCACCACTGTGGCCTGGGCCGCTCAGGCGTCTCTTTCTGAAATTTGCAAGGTAGCTTCCTGGGTTCTCCGTCTCATTCATCCAGCATTACCATTTGGACAAATACTCTTTGGCTGATGCTACATTTGGTCGACATGTTCTTCAGCGGATATACCTGGCAGACGGCATTCCAGACCTGAGGCCCACCCATGACTGAATGTGGCTTTGGTATGTCCCACGCTGGCTGATGTCTCAGGGGAGAAAGAGAAGAAGCATTGGTTCTTACCTGATACGCCTCTTCTCTTCTCCCGAGACATCTGCCAGTTCCCTCCCCTTTTTTGGTGGCCGGTCCTTCATTATTTGGAGCTAACTTGACTTTTATGCTATTGTCCTTTGGGTTTTTTTGCCAGTGACTGTTTCTTTTACTTTCCATGAGCTCCGTACACTTGAGTTGATCCATCTATCCTTACCTCGCCAAAAGCTGGTGTTCATGGCAACATAGGCGGGACTTAATAGCTTTGATTGACTCAGTCCATTGTCTGATCTAACGAATCAAACCCACACTGGCAGATGTCTCAGGAGAAGAGAAGAGGCATATCAGGTAAGAACCAACGCTCCTTCTCCCTCTAGTAGGACTTTACTGTAAAAAGCTTCCACTTCATTACTATTTATTAACTTGTATTTTTTCTCCTCCCAGAATATTAAAAGACCTTCAGGCATCAACCACCTAAACATAATACACTTGGGAAACAATTTCTTAGTTAAGAATTGGTATTTCCTTCTAGACTCTCTGATCTTTCTTGGAATTTGTTTTAAGACTGCCAGTTCCCTTCCCTTGCACCTCAGAGATTTACCCCTTAGTGCTCTCAGGATCTCATCCCTTGTGGATCTTCTGAAAAATTTTACATGGATTTCTCTTGGGACATTGTTTATTCTTGCATAGCTTGAGATCACTCTATAAACCTGATCAATATCCCACAACATCCTTTTTTTTCCAATATTTATTAAATCTGCTAATATTTGACTCCTGATATCTTTTAGATCTTCCCCCATTTCCTCAGTTACATTTTGAAATCTCAAATAGAAAGACAATCTCTCCATTTCACAACCACCAATTTCTCTAATTTCTGATTCTCTTTCTGTAAAATTTCAATTTTCTGATCTGTCTTCTCTGCTCTATTGTCCATCTCGCCTATCTTCTGTTTGTTTTCTGACGTAGTCTGCTTTACTTCCTTTAGCTCTTGTTTAATTGCTGCAAAACTTTTGTCCATGTCCTTTCGTATCAAGACATTCCTTGCTTCAAATCTGCTATTGTTTGTAGAATCGCTTGGGTTTCTTTGGAGGTTGGGTGCATCTTTTCTTCTTGTAAAAAAGCAGCAACTGACTTATGCCCTGCTGGACTGGCAGTGGCAGAGGTTGGTGCTGAAACAGTTTTTTTTTTGTTTCGAGAGCATTGTCACAAATTCCAATTCACCAAATTTGTATTGCAGACAGTTAGCATAAATTTTCTTGAGATAATTCTGAACAGGTAAATGTGAACAGTCACAGAGCAAACAACAATTAAGGTTCCACAGGTTGGGCAAAGTTCCAGTTGTCCAGTCTTTTTTTTTCACCCTTATTCAGAAGATTTCCTTCCATGAATGAGCCCTCTAATTGCACCAAGAGGATTTTACCTCCCAGATGTCAGGGAGAAACGGGTCCCACAGTTTGTATTATTCTGGCACTTACAATCCAGGCATTAAGCCAACTTTCTGAGCTCGCCAAAACAACATGATAAGCCCAAGATCATTTCTCTGTCTCTAGTACATCTGTGAGAAGAATCAACGAGGCAAAAAAGTGAAAGTTCTATTTTGAGAGCTTCGGAGTCAACCCCGCTTTCCCTTTCGACTCCCGGGGGGGGGGGCTGCCACCAAAAACTCAAGTCAAAAAACAATCAAATCCATTTCAAAATTTAATCCATCATGCCCAAATGCAAAATATATTTTTTTAAAATATCATCTCTTCCTCCTTCTCCTGTCAATGGAGTCGGAAAGAAAGACACTTAAGCCACTGCTTAATATGTGGGGGGGAAACTGCCCACCCCCTTCTGGCTTACTGTTTATTGAAGAAACTGGAGGAAGTCCTCACCGCAGGAGCAGGCAGCCTGACAGTTCAACAGATACCCAGCTCCATAAGATGTGTATCTGCAAGAAGCTCTCCGCTCCGTTGGCACTGGCAATGGTGGCCAAAACCCCCGGTTCCTAGGACTTATCTGTGTGATTCAGGACAACTGCCATCGCCCCTCTCAACCCAGAAGACATCCCTTAGGTTTGCCAACCCTACAGGGTGGCCTTCATAGAGCTCACTGATGGGTAGAAAACCAGGCACCCTGGACGAGCCCGTCCCAGCTGCAACCCTCCGTGCCCTTGCAAGAAATGGAATTGGTCTTATTTTCTTTTGAACCCCCCAATAAGGGCTTGACCTTATTATCGGGGGTCTTATTATTTTGGGGGGTGCAGGAGACAGCGAGCATGGGCCTGGATGCCCCGTTGCTGCTGTCACCTCTGCACCCTGTTCTTTGCACAGGCCGAGCAGCCCAATCTGTCCCATCCCACTCCAATGGAAACAGTTGCTTCCCTTCCCACTGTCTCTATCATCGACAGGGGTAGTGGGGCAGGGGAGAAGCAAGACACATGGAACAAGATGTTCCCCTTGCTGTCTCTTGGACATTTTTATTTCCAAACAAATATGGCTGGATAATAAGTGAACAGGTTGAGCACGTGGGTCAATCTGAGCTGGCTACACTAAAGTAGGTTCCAGCAAGAGCAGAGATCTGGCTTTGAATATACATGCCCTAGGATAATGTTGCAGGGTCCAATATGGGTCTATCTCTGGGACCAAGGATTTAATCGTCTGAGCTTATGCTAGAGCCCATCCTCAGGGAACTTCTCTCTAGTAGAGTCTGACCTGGCTTCGCCTTGGCAACATTTTTCTATTTTCTCTAATCATCTATACTAAAGCCAGAGCAAATCTTGAAAACTGGCCTGAATCCAGGAAGAATGAAAACTAAGAGGATCCTACGCTCTCAGCAACCAGTCAGGCAACATTTCCTTGTCCTATAGCTGCTATAGCAAACTGATGGCTTACTGAATAGCAGAAGATAACTACAATCAACTACTCCTTGATTGGGAGTGTGCAATACAAGAAGCAAACTGAAGTTGTAATGGAATGTGAGAATCTCTTTGGAAGATAGGCAGAAGAGATGCTGCCTAGGGAACAATCAGATAAGAGGAGCTGACAAGTCAGTAACAGGCAGACAAACCTAAAAAGGCTCCCCTCTAACTTATCAGGCAGTTATCAAGAGATGGCTGGAGATTTAAGTCTTTCAGACTTACAAGATGCTATTAATGCAGTTTTATAATAAAGAAGAATTAGCTCATCTTATCTGATTTACTTGAGAGGTTGACAACAGTAGTAGTGCTGAATGTCTGATAATGGAATTCACAGGGTTGCGGACCCAACAAAACAGAATTGGGATTCAAATTTACATTATGAGATCCTATAAATAATGTTCTCATCGTAGCGGCTGATGGGAATAGCCATATGTAAAATAGCTAGGGAAAAATATTTCACTTTAGAAGGCAAAAGCTTTTCTTTCCTACCCACAAAAGTAGATGCTGCAAGCCTAGGCTATTGTTCTTTCTATATGATCTGGTTTGAATTACATTACAAAATTGCAACTTATCAGCGCAACATAGAGAAAAGGAATTCATAGCTGACTCAAAGCACAAAACCAAAACCTTTTTCTTTTCTTAAAGGTGTTTTGTCTCAGGCATATATTCCAATTGGCTCAATAATATGTTTTACAGAGTATATCCATGTCACAAGGTAACTCTTATTACTGTGAATGTGAAATACAAATTTGGTAAACTGTACTTTAACTTAAACCTTATTCCAATCTTACTATGATATTTGGATTGGTGTTATTTCCATGTATACTTGAACGTGATTATATGATTAAGCTCCAGAGATATGTACAAGATGAAAAGTCATTATGAGTTGGAAACAGGTAGGTAATGAAAATAAAACATTTTATTCCTGCTATCTGACAAATTGATCATATTTTATATATACGAACTACTTAGAACTATTTGTTTGCAGTTGCCCTTCAGAGAGTCTATAATACTACTGAATAAATGCCACCACAACATCTCCACTTTCTTTTCCTTCAACATTATGAACAGAAAGCACTTCTGTCACGTAAGGTCTGCCTTCAAATTATTTGAATGATTTAGTTGTGGTACTGAGAATGGGCTCTTCTCTTCTATGGTGAGATTCTTGGTAGCTTACTTTATTAAAAATACACTGTACATTTGTATTCTTCATAGGTTAATATAGCTTCAGTTTTCAAGTCTTGTCTCCTTTGGGATACTTGCCTGAGGGAAAACAATAGCTGTCTTATTTTCCTGTTCAAACTGACTTGTTCAGTATATGCCAACATTAGTGCAATGTCTGTCTGTCAAAAGTCCACAGTTTTATTTTCTAGCAAAATATATATAGAAAAATAATAAGATTATTGTTTCTTACACTGGTATACCTGATAGGGACTTAGTATTTATTTATTTGTGCCTTTAAGTTAAGTTTCTAGATGAGTTTAAGTAATGTCTAGATGAGTTTTTGTAATTTTTATACAACGGTTTGGAAGTGGTTTGCCCCATTGCCTCATTCTTAGTTGTCTCAATTACTTTCTGCCTAAGGTGAGACTGGAACTCATGGTCTTTCAGGTACTAGCCTGGTGCCTTAAAACCATTGCACCAAACTGGCTCTAGTATTTATTGTTTTCTTTATAAATAGACACCTTTCTATACATAGAAAAAACATAAATATCCAAGCACATATTTTACCCTGAAAAATCCTGTAAGTCAATCTTTAAATAAAATGTATAGCATGGACTCTACAAGCACTAGATAGGATTACTACTGTCTGACCTCTTTTCGGTGGTCCTTTTGAAGGAATCCTAGCTAATGAAGTGAGAAGTGATACTTAGAGTGACACGGATTTGACTTAAGAAGATATGATATGGTTAATTGATATTGTTCATGTTCGAGCCCACTTTTAAGCCTATTGTTTGTTGACAGTGAGGTACTACCAACGTGCTTTTCAAGATCAGCTGCTCTCTTCTTGGAAAAAAAATATTCTAGATGAACTAAATGTTTTCTATGTAAAATGATTTGTAGTAGTTCAAATTTGGAAGCTAAGAGACAGGACCCCATGAGATGGCAACGATAATGCCCGGCAGTGTCAATTGGAGGTTTTTGACCCTATTATTATTGAGGGAGAAGAGAGAGGACTCCATACCACTAGCTATGCCATTTGAAAAGTTGATCTCTGATCCTTTCAACTCTGCTAGATAGACCTGATCAAAAAATCTATTCCGCAAGAAGTTTAAAATTATTTTTATTGAGCTTAGCTACAATAACTCTTGGCTTTGCAGATTAAACCAGATAGGAACCACAACAAATTGAGCTTTTTCTACTTTATTTTAAAGCTGCATTGACAGAATCATGCAATTATCAAAGTACAGTTCCCCTCCCCATCTCCTGTGCAGCTTGAGCAACCAGGGAGGCTCTCTTCTGAACCTCTTGCCCTGGCCACTGTCCAACTGCGGCCAATGCTGTCTCTTATAGGAATAAACTTATATACCTCTTCACGGTGCTTTAAAGTCCTCTCTAAGCAGTTTACAGATTGCCCCCAACAATCAGGGTCCTCATTTTACCAACTTCGGAAGGATGGAACGCTGAGTCAACCTTGAGCCTGGTGAGATTCGAACTGTCAAATTCCTGCAGCCAGCAATCAGCAGAAGTAGCCTGCAGTACTGCCTTCTAACCACTGCACCAGCATGGCTCGCTAACCATTATTTAACTATTCCTTTGACAGTATCTCTTCGTTGAGTCTCCCAGATCTCCCTTACAAACTGTAATGGTATTACAGTAGATGGGGAAAGAGATGTTGCCTAGGGTAAGATAAAAGAGGGCATGGGCTGTAGCTGCATAACGGGTGAAGAATGAGGCACAGAAGGGAGCTCTCCTACCAAGTTGTCAGGCTGTGAAGGAGACAGCAGGAGAGTTTGTACTTTCAGACTTGAAATATTCTGTTAAAGTAGCCTTACAATAAAGTAGAATTAACTCATTTAGTTGTGTTTCTTGTCTGGTATACCTAGGAAGGCTGACACATACCATTTCAGTAACAGGATGTTGCAAGTCTCAACATCCCCACTCTATACCCACTCTCCTTTCCTATATTTTTGTCAGGTAGGCAGGTGATTGGCTGCTGTGTGCAAATCAAGATGAGGATTTTAATTATAAAGTCCCATGTGAACTGGTTCCTTGATATGTTTGCTTTCCTGTCAGTCCTCCTAGGTCAGTGGTGGTTAATGTTTTTGGTGTGGAGTGGCGAAAGTGTACGAATGCACACACAAATACATGCCTGAATGCACACACAAATGCACGCTTGCATGCCCCAATCCGCAAAATGCAATGGGAGCACCCCCTGCACATGCGCCCCTGTGCATGCAAGCAAATTCCCTTCACATGCATTCCCAAATTCTCTAATTTCCCCATACATGTGCCCTGGCCTGGTTCCTGTTTTGACTTTCAGGTTGGTGCAGGAGGCTTTTCAGGCCCAAAATGGGGCGGGGGGACAACTCACAATCTCCTTAGTTTCTTCCCCTAATGTGTCCCACCTTTCTCCTGCATTCCTGCCTTCCCCAATCTTTGCAGTCCTCCCCCCCATTCCTGCCATAGACAGGCACCTACAGAGGGTGGAACATGCAGAGATCGGGGAAGGCCCCATTCATGCACATGTGCAGCAGAGAGCTGAATACCAGCTTGCCAGTGGGAGGTGCATGCGCAGTGGAGCTCGGCTGGGGTGATGGCTGGCATGCCCACAGAGAGCGCTCTGTGTGCCATAGGTTCACCATCATGGTCCTAGGTCCGTGATGGCGAACCTATGGCACAGGTGGCACACGGAGCCATATTGGTGGGCACACGAGCATTGTCCTAGTTCAGCTCTGATGTGCATGCAGGTGCTGACCAGCTGATATTCAGGCCTTCCAGGCCCACCAGAAGTTGGGAAAGAGGCTGTTACCTGCTTCTGGGGGGCCTGGGGGTGTGCGGAAGGCCCGTTTTTCATTCTCCCCAGGCTCCACAGCCTTTCTAGGGAGGGTGGGGTGAATTGAATGATGGGTGTGGGCACATGGATGTGCAACCCCCCCAGGCACCCCCCACTTTTGGCAGGTGCAACTGGTGCAAAATGCGGTCGCGCGGGTAGTTATGGTGTCTCCCCATTTTTCACGGGTGACCCCGCTCCTGCGTGAACTGCATTGGTTGCCGGTGGGGTACCGGGTTCGCTTTAAAGTCATGGTGATGATTTTTAAAGCGACCCATGGCATTGG
>JANHFP010006470.1:250286-263251 GCA_032468135.1 Calamaria suluensis
GGAGCCAGTATTTTAATTAATTAACCCAGTCTCTGGCCAATAGGACTTAGTAAACGCCCACTGCTTTGGACTCCCACACAGACCAAGGAAAACACCGTTCAGGTAAGTACAACGTACATTCCATGAAATTCTTCTCTTTATAATTCCTTCATAATTTTCAAAATAAAATGTTCATAAAACTATGAACAGACTAGCCATTAATCTTACAGAAATGGCAGTGAGTAACAAGTCTTTTGGAAAATAAGTCTACTAAAGTCCTTTTCAATTCAGTAACTAATTTCTCCTTGTAATAGTGAACAACAGCAAACCAACTTCCTTAAGGGAAAAACTGCTACATTCTTAATGCCTAAAAGAACAGAAGTAGATTTCTCAAAGATTAGGCCAGTGAGTTAATGTAAACATTAAAGGGGAAAAGTCTCAACATACAACCTTGTTTCACTTTTTGTGAATGAAAATTAATAGGCAAAAGTTTTCCTGAAGGACAAGAGAAGACTGTACTATTACTTTGTGAACCATCCAAAGTTGCTTGGAGTTGGCAGGCATATAAATTTAATAAATACATAATACTTACAGAGAGGATGATCAGCAGTGAGGTATATGGACTCTAAGCTGAGATGGTTAGAAAGGGGATGGGTGAACCATTGGAAGACCAGAATGGGGACAGATTCTCCAAGAGAAAAGCTCTGTGATCACTAAGACTCAAAACCAATGGGCACATGATTAATCAAACTGATGAACCAATCCTACTGATTGCCTTAAGTGGTCGAAAGAACAGGTTGGAGGACAATGAGTGATGAGATATTCTGCATTTCTGAGATCTTAGGAGAGATGGGTCAGATGTTCTGTAATTCCAAAGGCCAAAGAACAGAATGCATTTTCTGTTCTCATCCTACTAAAGAATGGATACTTATCTAGATAAAGTTATAGAATCACTTGATTATGCTTTGGATCACACTATTGTCTATTGAAAAGGAAATGCAGAATGCAATTTTGGCGCATAAAATTTGTTCCATGTGTTATTTTGGATTTCAACATTATTTTTTAAAAATACAGTATATTAATATTACCACCAAAGTAGGTTTTTTCTGCCTCTCGGTGAACACCTTCATTTCCAAAGCAAATATATTCCACACTGTATCTGTCTTTAGTTTAGGCTTAACCCCGGAATTAGGATGGATGGTGTTGTAGTTCACGAGCCAGTCATTGCAGTGTGGCAAAGATGTCTAACTGCTATGCAGTCCTTAGTGCATTTTTTACAATTTCCCAAGCAGAAAAAAGTTAGATACAGCAACAGAGTTTTCATTGGTGTAAACTCTTCAATCTCTTCCTCCAATCCCTGGGGGCCGTCCGGCTGACGTGAACTAGGTGAGATCATTCCCATGTAAACTAGGTAAGATCATTCCCAAGTCAGGAGTTCACCTGGAAGTAACAACCAAATGAGCTCATTCTGATATCAAGCTATGAAGGGAGCCACACAGTTTGCTGCACCACTCCCCCCCAATGGCCCCTATTCCCACAGGATGGCACAATTTTCATAAAATACACCAATCAGGTTTGTTGTAATGAATAATAGATTTGAAATAAAAAGAGTCACTGCTGAATTGAATAATGTGCATAGTTCATTTATTTGATGATGTTATCTAAGGAGAGAGTATTCTTTAAATTATTACAGAAGTAATAAACCTGCCATAAGATCAATGCAACTAATCATAATTAACAGATTTATAGGTGTGAAAAATGCGTAATGATGCAGATGAATTCTTCAAGGAACCTACGAGGTTTGGACTAGGGAACTAGGAATCTCCAGCTGGTTTATGTGACATCTTCAAGTGTAAACACATTTTTTCTTTCCCCATTGATTTTGTCAGCCATGGCAACATACAACATTTCCATTAGCCCCCTACTGTTAAATCTCAGATTCGCTATAATCAGGAAAACATCCAACATGCAAACAAACAAATAGAGCAGTAACCAAGGTCATCATCCATCTTCATTCCAAAGATGAATTTTTAGGTTCCTTCAGTGTTTGATTTTAAGGCACTTTTTAAAAAAAAAATAATGGTATATAACGAAGTGCAGGAAAAATAAAAGAATAAGAATTCACAACAATTTATTGTGTATTCATTGAACATATCAAAGTATGTTGACAATTTAATGTCTTTTTATTGTATTTTAAATATACAAAGCAACAACATTTTCTGAGGAATTGATCAATGTCTGTTTCTCCCTTTTCCCATATGAAGTAGTTTACAAACGGAGAGATTTAGTTTTAAATAAATGGAATGGCGACATTTTCTTTTATTGTTTTTTTTCCCCCATGTTATTTGCAGAACACATACTGCCTTCCCTGGCTATATTAGAAACAACAGAACCAGAAGCAACTGGTGGGGAAAGCTTTATATGAGAAATATTTATAGCAAGTCTAATTTTAACTAAAATATCACAGCATACCTTTTTATATGATGGTTGCAATGACCACTTGTTAGCTAGAAATGCATGAAACTGCTGTCATCCTAGTAAATTTGTGCATTTACTTTGGTAGTGAAACAAGCTGTGCACAGTCTGTTTCTCATATAATTTTTAACAAACGGTCATTTGTTTCAAAACACTTCCATATGTAAATCTCCAAAAAGCTGAATAGCAAAGAGGCTTGTTTTTGAAAGCTAACTTCTAGTATGATATGTTGTGACCATTTGAGGCAAATTATTCCACATGTCAAATGTACTAAAAGAATATATACCACATAAGAAATATGTGCAAATCTTATAGAGGGAAAAAAAATTGAGAAAAGAGTTACAGTAGCTATTTGCTGAGAAGTAACTTGATACGCAAGACATAGGAACTGGTGATTGTTCGCCTTTGTATAGGTATAGTTTGTTGTAACTTTTAGTTCATATATACATATATACTTTCCAATTTCTAAGCTGCCAATTCTGCATTTCTACATTAACATTATAGCATCATGCCAACATCATAAAACAATCCTGAACTGAATACACCACATTGTATACACCATATTATCAACATCAAATAATGTATTTATGCATAGGAAAATATAGCATGCAAATTACCATGCTGTTAAAGAGTTCTTATGATGCATGCCAGCAAAGTCCTAAGGTCAAAGCAAATCAGATCTTTATTATGGTCGTAAACAAGCATGCCCAATTCAAGGTCTTAAGAGTGGTACCCTACTGTGAGGTTCCTATGAGGAATTCTCTTATACCAAGTCCAACTACAGTAGTGACCAAAATTGTGGAAACCTTTTGGGAAAAGTATATTTTCTAAAACTAGCTAACAACAACACTTTTTTTTGGAGCAGTACCATAAAATTATATATTGATGGAAAGATAATTTAATCAAGAATGTAATGCAATAACTTTTATGAAAGATTTGCTATTAGAATAGCAGTTACAGTATGAAGAAGAAAAGTGAAACACGTAGAAAAAACAAGATATACAAAAATTATCACCATAGAAAAAATGAGATATACAAAAATTATCACGTCAGTTAATACTTATTTGGGTAACCTTTAGCATGAATTATGGCCTTACAATGTCTTCCCATGAAGTGAACCAAGTCTTTTAGTTCTGTAGCTGTTATAATGTGAAACCAAGATTGAATGATTGCTTGTGTAAACTGGGTTTTATTGCTGGGTTGCAATAAAAAAGTTTCTTTAGTCGGCACCATAGATTTTCAATTGGGTTAAGGTCGGGGTTATTCCAAGGCCATTCCAGCAGTGGAATATGACTATCTTGAAACTCCAAAATAAAGTAGTATTATTAGCCATCAAACCTCAAAAATACACTTTTTCTAAAAAGATTTCCACAATTTTGGCCACTATTGCATCTTCAATTGATCGGTCTCACATTATGTTAATTTTTGAAGTCCACAGGGTAGCCTCTGTCCTCTTCATTCCCAAATGTCCTAAGGTTAGAACAAATGTTACATGTGGCAAATAATGAATTAATGTAACAAATGCTATCAGTTTACATGATGGTGGAACACAAGGCAGAACAAACTGAATGAATAGCTTCATTACAATTTCTCATCTTTACTTACATTTGGTCAATCACCTTAGCCATGAATTTTCATACTAATGAAATTGTGCTTTGTGATTTTTTCCCTTTTAAGAATCCACTAATAAACTTATCAACCCATTTACTATAACAAGAATAAATCATGGATCATTAACACATAGAAATATAGTTCAAGAGAATATGGAAGATGTGACTATTTAAAAGTAACTGATTTGTGTAATCCTTTTTTTTTTCTCAGTAGTGATAGTTAATATGCAGAGTGCCTGCGAGTAATCTTTTTGAGGAGACCGCTTATCTAAATCGGTGCAATAATTAAAATTATTTTTTCATAAAATTATGTATGCAAAGAAGAATGTCTCTTGACTGTCATATGCACTTTAAAAAATCAGGCCATGCTATCGGCAAGGTTAAAAACTTTAATGTTTCCTATAGATTATTGTGATCTCTGCATATTTACTTGAAAGTAGGCTCCATTCACATGACTTAGTGAAATTAAGTTTCATCCATGAGAATCAGTAAGAAATCATAACATCTGATTGTGTTCTATAACATTTATACTTTTCATACAAAAAAGTGAAATAAATAAATTAAAGTTTCATTGATTTTACTCAGCATTCTTCTTATGACTTCAGTTAATTGTTAAAGCAAGACTCAGTCTTAAGCCTAAAATTATTTATTAAAATTCACATATAGTGAGCAGATATGACTTGGTCAATGTAGGTGCAAACAATCAGACCCATAGACAAAGATTTTAAATAGCTACTTTATTATTCTATTGCCTATTTACCAGGAATCTTCCCAGACTGTCAATTTGCCCCTGGGAAAGACTAGGTAAGGATAAGTGGCATTCAAGCCAGAATTGGACCATGTGCCTATATAACAATTCTAGACTAATCCCCCACTTGATCCCTACTCCCTACTCAAACAGTCTCCAACAGTCTTATAAAAATGCTTGATAGTAATTATAATATCAATACGTGAATGCAGTTGAATTGTATTTAGATGACTGAAACATGTCAATAACTGATGAAGCTGTGCTTGAGTTAAATTATTTTCCTAGGCGCTTTGTCTTATTTATTTATATAAGTATGGCTTGCATTTATATGTTTTACCCAATTGAAAAGAGTGCCCAAACACATATTTAAATTCAGGTCTGTTTCTGAAGTGCTTGCAGTTGTAAAAAATCTATAACATGCTGTGATGAGTCAGAATACAACACGTACGTAACACAACCCCATCTTGTTAGAAAGTCTTCTATTGTTCTTGATTGTCTTAGGTAAAGGTAAAGGTTCTCCTCGCACATACATGCTAGTCGTTTCCGACTCTAGGGGCCGGTGCTCATCTCTGTTTCAAAGCCGAAGAGCCAGCGCTGTCCAAAGACGTCTCCGTGGTCATGTGGCCGGTATGACTAAAGCACGGAACACTGTTACCTTCCCACCAAACGTGGTCCCTATTTTTTCTACTTGCATTTTTTATGTGCTTTTGAAACTGCTAGGTTGGCAGAAGCTGGGTGGGTTGTTTTAGCAATCAACAAATATTAGCTGATGTTGGCTTGAAGAAAAAAGGCTAGCTTTTGTTAATGCTACAACAAACGTAGACACAAGTGTGGTGCATTCCTGCCAGATGGGATAATTGGCAAGGGAGAAGAATGGCAAAATCAATGTTGCTATGCAAGTGCATAGATATGTGCATGGGCCATGTTCTATCTATGGCATGGACCATAGAGCTATATTCATTACATTTTCCAGCCCAGTTATGTCTTGGGTTCTTAGAAAGCATTGTTGTGCCTTTTTCAGCCATCTACCTGAAATATTTTTTTATAAAATAGAATCAAAGAAATAAATTGAGTAATTTAAAAGAATGCCGCAAAACATATTTAAATTCAGATCATTTTCTGAAGTGCTTGCAGTTCTAAAAAAAAATCTATAGCATGCTTCTCCCCCCCCCCCCCTTATTTGCTATTATACCAATTATATACATTTCAATCAAGGCTAGAAAATCATAATAATTATGATATTTTGCTGAACTCACTTATACAGTAATAAATTTAGTCAGATATCTGTTAATTATAGAAGAACCATCTATCCCTATTTCTTTCTGACTTTTGTTTACTGTAAAAGGATATGGTTATGCACCATATCAACTTTAAATTATTAAATAAGTGGGTCTCTATAATAGACATATTTCTGGCTAAATTTGCTACTATGTGTGTTGAGCAACATTGTATACAAGTAATAACTTTTTAGGTTATTTGGCAGAGAATACTATTATGAATCATTTCATTAATATATTCTTAGATTGGATAGTACAGTATTGTAATGCTGTGCTGAAATTGGTGACAAATTTATCAATAGGATAAGGTCTACTATAATATATTTTGATCATTAACTCATAAATAGTAATCTACCCTAATTTAAAGGTCCAATCAGTGAATCAAACAAACAAAAGTGAGTTTGGAGGCTTATGTTCTTAATTATTGAAAGCCAACCTATTTTTCCTTAAAAATAGTTTTCAGTGAAAGATTTGCTTGAGAATTTGTGTTATATTAAGCCATTATTCTTACAGTAGTATCAACTGAATAAATAAATAATATTTCTGAAAATGAGAAAGCCAGAACGGATGCATTTCAATAGAATAAAATATTTGGATATCATGTGGGGTGTTCTCTGAGCAGGGTTGTTTTATTGCAGATATTTTATTGCCCAACTAGGTAACATCATGAGTTCTAGGCTAGCACAACAAAGCTTAAAGATCACCAAAGACCCCATGAAACCACTTCTATGCAAATACTTGTATATTCCATGACAATAATATTGTTTCAGCTTTCCAACACATTAAGGTAAAGTTTTCCCTTGCATATATGTGCTAGTCATTCCTGACTCTGGGGGCAGTGCTTATCTCCGTTTCAAAGCCAAAGAGCCAGTTCTGTCCAAAGACGTCTCCGTGGTCATGTGGCCGGCATGACTAAATGCCAAAGGTGCACAGAACGCTATTATCTTCCCACTAAAGGTGGTCCCTGTTTTTCTACTTGCATTTTTTTTACGTGTGTTCGAACTGCTAGGTTGGCAGAAGCTGGGAGAAGTAACAGGAGCTCACCCCATTATGCAGCACTAGGGATTTGAACCACTGAACTGCCGACCTTTCGATTGACAACTGAGCCACTGAGCCACTGTGTCCCTCGAACCACCAAAGAGACAAATCTGAGGATATACCACCCATCCACATTGTTTAAAACTATTAAATGTTTAAAAGATGCACCTTTTTTATTTTTCAAGTCATAAGCCTATGCAACCATACTGCATGAGAGATAATATTGGAAACACCACTGTTTTAAAACAGACATTTGTAACCAACAATCTAAGCAGCTTAGTTTGCCCTAACGAAAGAAAAGACTGAAATCCATTAAAGCTTTTGCCACAAGATGCATGCCATAATAAATGTATAATATTTAAGGTACCACAAAACTTGGGTTTCTTAATTTTATGGCACCCTCCTGCC
Organism: Calamaria suluensis; assembly: GCA_032468135.1. Classification (NCBI taxonomy): domain Eukaryota; kingdom Metazoa; phylum Chordata; class Lepidosauria; order Squamata; family Calamariidae; genus Calamaria; species Calamaria suluensis. The sequence continues at coordinate 257,822 of JANHFP010006470.1, forward strand.
TCTTTGACATTTGTTCCGAAGTGATATTTTTTTCCAGCTGGATGTGCAGAAAACTAATAGTTAAGGCGATTCATGCAATAGCTGTTTTGTAGTTGGTTGGTTGGTTTGCAAAATGCTGTGTCCTTTTAAAACAGCATCTTAAGGTTCATAGTATTAAAAGAGTTAATGGCAAGGCATGTACACCTGTGTCAGACCTGCTGTTAGCCTTAAAGACACTTTCTGTGTGCCTCAGCCAAGAGAATTATCCAGGCACTTTAAGACAGCAGGGGTTTTTGGCAGACGTCCACCAAGAAACGCTGCTATGTCAGTTCAGGAAGGGGAATTGGTGAGATAGTCTTCATAAAGCCAGAGCCTGTTTTAAAACTACCTGTGGTGAAAGACATCTTCAAGATGGTGGGGATGAAAATACAAGAAATAATACTTGCCATACATTGAGTAATTTGAAGATGAAACATGAAAGACGACAACACTTTCCTCAGAATCACTCTGTGTGATCTATCAATTCCTTAGCTTCTTTCGTGAGCATTATACATTAATGTGGAAATGTAAATAGGTATTCCAGCAAACAATGCTGTATGGTGGGTGATGCCACCTCTTTCCTGTTTTTCATCGCCTGTCAAATCAAGTTTCTTTACAAAATATGAGAGCATGTACCTTGCATGTACCTCCCTAATTATATTTTAATTTTAAGCAATATATTAGGAACTGTCCTTGGATTATCTTCAAAATGGCTTGCTTTGCTAGCAAGGTAGATTTTCCCTGGCATATAAAAAGGTTTTTTCTTTTCTTTTTTTTAATAAAAAAGTGACTTTGAACTAAGAGTAGATACAAGTCATCTTTTTTACTTGAGATTATGAGTAAGCAAAAATATATGAGACAAATAGTGATTTCTTTATAAAAATTGCCTATTAACATTTGGGATGTATTGATATGTTTGATACCTCTTGTACTGATACTTCCGAATCCCAATTCAAGGTACTTCAATTAATTTGGTCTGCAAGCCAACAAGACAGACACAGACTTCAGAGTTATCCTTAGAACTGCATAAAAAACAGTGGCTACCAACCTGCCTTCCATTGAGGACCTGTATACTGCATGAGTCAAAAAGAGGGCTGTGAAAATATTTATGGACCCCTCACATCTTGGACATAAACTGTTTCAACTCCTACCCTCAAAACGATGCTGTAGAGCACTGCACACCAGAACAACTAGACACAAGAACAGTTTTTCCCCGAATGCCATCACTCTGCTAAACAAAGAATTCCCTCAACATTGTCAAACTAGTCACTAAGTCTGCATTACTATTAATCTTCTCATCGTTCCCATTGCCCATCTCCTCCCACTTATGACTGTAAGACTGTAACCTGGTATCCTTACAATTTATATTGACTGCTTCCTAATATGACTTGATTGCTTATTTGTACCCTATGACTATCATTAAGGGTTGTACCTTATGATTCTTGAGGAATGTATGTTGCCTTTTATGTACACTGAGGGCATATGCAGCAAAACAAATTCATTGGCCAATCGCACTTGGCCAATAAAAAAAATCTATTCTATCCTGGAAAAAACTATGGATGCTTTAAACAGCTGTGGCCAGGTGCTAGGTTTGTGCCTCTTATACTCTGAAGCATATTTTGGGACCTGATTCTGAAATGTTGACAGCTCTAGAAAATGAAGTCTACTGTAAGGTTCTGTAAGGTTCATTGAAAGGTTCTGTTGACCATCACATACCTCAAGCAACAGACAACTTGTGGATACCAAGGAACAAGAATCCACTCATTGATCCTTGGGATCTGTATAATATATACACACACATACACAACTCACTCACTCACACACATACACACATACACACACAAACAGAGACTTGAGAACTTGTGAGATTCCCAGATATGAGATTTTAGTGCTCCACTTGAAGATCAGAGGATTAGAAACTAGATCCTAGTATGCGTAAAAATTTAGAAACAATTAGCCTTGAAACTGTACAGAAAGATATCTGAAAGAGAGATATCACAGAGAGCCAAGACCTCTCCATCATCCAATGTACAAGATACAAAATAATAGTTTTGGGTTATAAAAAGGTAGTTTCTTATTGGTTGTTACAAAAATATATCCTAGATGTGACAGTAGTTTGACCATGGAGCCAGTTGCTGAGTTTTCCATGTCAATTTATTAAAGTATTTTTTACTAACGTAAGCACTGAGGAACTGGTTGGACCTGATAGCTGAATGTTTTCTTCCAACTTTAATATTGTATGAAATATTTTGAAATTTGCAGAAAGAAAAACATTTTGCAATGACTCTCCTTTTCCTATCTCGTGGATCAATAGAAAGGGGATATACTGTATTGCATAATATTATTATTATTATTTTGGTACTCTCCAATTAGTGTTGATTCCTAGTTACTACCTGGATTACTGTTTTCTTGGCAAAATTTCAAAAATGGCTATTTTTCTTTTTTTAAAAATATCTTTATTAGATTTTAAAATTTTTAAAAACAAATAATAACATAAATACACAAAAACAAAACACACAAAAACATGCACACATAAACAAATTTCTACTTCCTGCTTCATATTCTTAAAATGCGACTAAGATATTGGTCTAATTACTTAATTATATAGTTAAAGCAGAAAGATTACCAGATTTATCTATTACTATCATATATTACATTTTTACATCCTATAGATTTAATAATTCAGATATTTATTTAATCAAAATATATTTTCTCATTTTTCTACTTCAGTTGTTATTTTCTGTTCCATCCAGCTATACCAATTTGCCCATATTCTATAATAACCCGATTCAGTTTTATCTTTCATTTTTAGGGACAATTTGGTTGCTTCAGCACATTGGTAAATTTTTTGGAATATCATCATTTCTGTTGGAACTTTAGAAAGTTTCCACTGTTGGGCTACCGTCAATCGTACTGTGGTCAATATGTGAACTATTAGATAGAATATGTTTTTATCTAATTTGCCTTCAGGAATACCTAATAAGAATAACTCTGGTGTTTTCTTGAGGTTATATCCGGATATTTGTACCAGCCAATTGTGGATCTTACTCCATAGATTTCGAATTTTAGGGCAAGTCCACCACATATGGAAGAAGGTACCTTTTCGAAGCCACATCTCCAGCAGTTGGGTTTAGTATTTTTATATATGGCCCTTTTTCAAGCATGAGACAAACTGGCCCAAGTCACCAAGCTGGTTTTGTATCTAAAACGGGACTAGAATATGAAGTCTTCTAGTTTTTAATCTGATGTTTCAACCCTACCCCAATCCGGCTTTATGCAATTCACCAAAATCTCATCAAGCATGATTTGAGGAAGTACAGTTTAAAATAATCCTGAGTTAGTAAGTTTACATGTACAAGGAAGCTACAAACATGGTTTATAAGCCACAATACCTGGTTCACATAACATAGTAAACTGCAGTGTGTTTTATTGAGAAAAGGGATAATCAAGATAGAGACAAGCAGTTCTATTTTTGTGTGTGATCTTTTTCTCCTGGAAAGGCCATTGATTGGGACCATTCTCTGTTTTCAGATGCCCCAAAGACAGAAATCAGTATTTTTCAGTTTCTGACATAATGTTTTTGTTTTGTGTTTTTTTTAAAAGCCTCCTTTGGCTTTTAATTATCTTTGTTAATTCAATTCCTCCATACAAACCGCCCGCCTGGTTTCTGCAAAGGCAGGCCTCCCCTGCAGGGCGATCGAAAGAGGGGAGGGGAATGCTGCAGAAAAAGGCAGTGCGGAAGGCAGGCAAGCATGGCAGGGCGGCGGATCGGTTTGGGGGTGTGGCCAGCCAGCGATCGCTACCGGTTCTGCGAAGCAGCCCCAATCTCCGCTACCTGTTCTACCGAACTGGTCCGAACCGATAGCATTTCACCCCTGCTCTGAAGCTGCATGATTCTGTGTTAGGATTATGTACTGTATAATCCAGCTATTAAGACTCAATCATGGTTCAGTTAAACCATGTCTTACCTTATGTGGAAAGCAGTTACAGCACCTATTTTGCAGCACTGTCCTATATATTTATATAGGACATTACTGTATGTAAAAATAAATGTATATATTTACTCAAGAATAAGAATCACTGGATTCAGGGAACCATACTTCAAGCAAACTTTTTTTGTCCAGAAACTAGATGTGACCCATAAAATTTCTAGATTTAGTATGATTCTTATTGCCTGGCTTTAATAATAGGGACATGGTGGCTCAGTGAGTAAGGCAGCTGAGCTTGTTGATTGGAAGGTTAGCAGTTCAGCGGGTCGAATCCCTAGTGCCGTGTAATGGGGTGAGCTCCTGTTACTTGTCCTGGCTGCCAACCTAGCAGTTTCGAAAGCCCGTAAAAATGCAAGTAGAAAAAATAGGGACCACCTTTGGTGGAAAGGTAACACCGTTCCATGCACATTTGGTGTTTAGTCATACCAGCCACATGACCATGGAGATGTTTTCGGACAGTGCTGACTCTTCGGCTTTGAAACAGAGATGAGCACCGGTCCCTAGAGTCGGAAACAACTAGTACATATGTGCGAGGAAAACATTTAAACAAATGTATAACTGAACCCATACATGCAACCCTCTTACTAATCTGGGACTGGATCAGCTAGTAACTAACAACACTAGACTCAACAACTGCCTTGATCTCATCTTCTGCAACAGTTTAAACTCAATTTATGGTCTTACAAATAAAAGAATCCTTTTCCAAGAGTGACCACAGCATGATTGACTTTTGTCTCAATATACAACATTACAAAGATAATAATAATGGGATCCCCAATTATAACTTTAAAGAAGCCAGCTATGATCTCATAGGCACAGACCTCTCATCGCTTGATTGGCAAATTCTATTCACTGGCTGTAATACTGCTGAAGACCATTATAACAGTTTTTTGCTGTCATTAAACTATATGTACCATTAATAACCCTGAAAACCAGAAAAAAATAAATTACCCACAATAAAAAAGAAGCTCCAATAAAAAAAAATTCTTTGGTGAAAAAACAAAACCAGCATTGGAGTCTTGGAGCTGGACTAATCCAATTGATGGTTAATAGAACATCAAGAATATATTGTAATTGACAGTGTAAATCCAAATGACAAGCTGTTGTATCAAAGATGGAAATATGAACTTCCCCTTACACACTTCCTTTTCCCCTACCCCACAAAAAACCAATAAAATTTGTTTGAAAAAAAAAAGAAATTGTATAGGGCAGGATGGGTTTCACTTACCTTTGATTGAGTGATTGATTTTGATTTTATTAAATTTATATACCTCCCCTCTCCGAAGACTTGGGGCGGTTTACAACAATAATTAAAAATGGTATCACATATATCATTAAATATATCATTAAAATTTAAAAACAAATATTAGAAAAGGCTAGTCAATTAAAATCCCAATTCATTTAAGACCCCAATTTAAAATTT
>JANHFP010006471.1:3132-15032 GCA_032468135.1 Calamaria suluensis
ATTTCTGCCTGGAATAGACTCTGTGATGAGCTTAGGGCAAAAAGGAAAAGCTACATTCCTTCCATATTTGGATACTATTGTCACAGTCTCTATTTTAATTTATCTGGTCTGTCCACTCCGTCGGTTTCCACTCTTTTTTTCCTTCTCTTTTTCAGAACAATGGAAGTGTTTGTCAGTTTGAACCAAGGGCAATCACTCATTTCCAGCTCTTTGACCATTACAGCAACAGAATGTGTAAGTACGCAACCAAATAAGAGCCAGAAAGAAGCATATTGGTATCTGAGAGGCTATATATATATATATATTTAGAACAAAACGACAGTAATGGCAAAAATTGTGGAAACCCTTTGGGATATGCATATGTCCTGCATATATTATATGACACATCTAAAAAGCCACTAAGGGTTGTAAACCTAATCTTGCGTAGCTTCTTCTCCGCTGATATTACACTACTAACCACAGCATACAAAACCTTTGCTAGACCAATCCTCGAATACAGCTCATCTGTCTGGAACCCGCATTGCGTATCGGACATGCAATACAATTGAACGTGGTCCAGAAATAGTTGACAAGAAGAGTCCTCCACTCCTCTGTTCGCAACAGAATACCTTATGCCACCAGATTTGAAATTCTGGGCTTAGAAAATTTAGAAGTACGCTGCCTTCGGTAGGACCTAAGGGTACCCCATAAAAACATCTGTACAATATCTTACCTGTACTTTGGCTTCAACCACAACGATATAGCAGCAATAGATACAAACTTAATCTGAACGTTCCAAACTCGATAGCAGAAAATACGACTCCAGCAACCGAGTGGTCAATGCCTGGAATGCACTACCTGACTCTGTGGTCTCATCCCAAACCCCCCAAAACTTTAACCTTAGACTGTCTGCTGTTGACCTCACCCCATTCCTAAGAGGTCTGTGAGGGGCATGCATAAGAGCACCAGCGTGCCTACCGTCCCTGTCCTAATGTTTCCTTTTATTCATATCCATTTCATGTATTCATAATTATGTTTATACTTATATCTGTTATCTATTATATGCTTGATGAAATAAAATAAAAATGTCTAGCCTTTGTATCTGCCCCAGCACACATTCATGGGAATCATAATTGCAGAAAATACAAATAAATTGTGATGTATGATGCTACTCTGTAACAATTGTTGAGAGCTAATATTGGTCTAAGAGGAGATATTGATTAAATAACAAAATAGGTTCCTTACATTTTAGCAAGGTATCTTTGGTGGCATGTATAGTATACAAATATTTTACTGATAAAGTGCTCTAATACTGCAGCAAATTCCAACCACAATTAAAATTATTAGGATAAAATAAAAGTAAAAATTATAAAAGCAGTTATAAAAGTGCTATAAAAGCAGTTCACTTCATTGCATGTTTATCATATCATAAAAACACTTATAGAGATATAAAAGCTTATAAGCTTTTATAGGAACCCTGCCATTTGTCTTTACTTATAGGATTTACAACAAAGTATTTTCATTGTTTTAGTCGTATAGTACAATAGTGAAAATAGGAAAATTACTGTTTATTTCAAGCAAAGCCAGGGCATTCTGTTTTAAACTCCCAGTAAATTAATAATTCCTAATCTGTGTGTATTTGGGATTTATTTTTCCGTTGTATGGATTTTTTAGTTACTGATTTATATTTTCTCCTCTCCGTCCATACATCTGCTCTTTTATACATCTGATAAAGTTTTGTGAATGTTGGTTTCTCCCACTAGAGGCTTTCTCTGCTTCTGGCACCAGGCTAATATAGCCACTCTTCTGGAATTTCTGTGTGACCTTGTAAGGTAGAACACATGTATCATTTATCAATTTAGGGAAGTTATACTTCCTTGCTAGTTAGGCAGAATACATTTATTTCATTAGCAAGCAGCCTTTTTCTATAATAGGATTAGTGTAAAGAATATATCAGCCAGGCACTCTTCTTGGACACGCTGAAAGGCTTCAGTAGAAAAAAGTATATGTCAGCTGTCAGAGTCTAGCTAAGAGGCTGCTGGTAATCAATGGCCTCTTGGGATTGATGGAGCCATCTTTCAAGTGGAAGACTGCTGTTCTTCCTGCTATGGGCTCAGATTCACATAGGCAAGAGGGGGGGAAAAAAGAAGCTTATGAACTCTGTAAAAATACCGTCAGCTACTACACTGCTAAAAAGACCTAGAATGGATGATCAAAATCAAGAAAAAACAGAAAACCAAACTGGGTTTGTTTTACCCCTGTAGAAATGAAACCTTTCTAGAATAGAAAGCTATCTGCTTAGCCTGCTGTAACATGTGTGAAGCTGACACAGGTTACATAGTTCTTTATGAAATTTGTGAAATTTTAAAATTTCATATCACGTCTTATCAAAAAAACATTTACATCTTACAAGTTTGATATGTCATCAGCTTGTTCTTTTTCCACCATGAATATGCTATATTTTGAAAATTCAATAGGGACATAAATATGTGCATTTTAAATAAAATTAAAATTAAGAAATGCAACAATTGTACATGCCAACCAGTGATGAAATCCAGCAGGTTCTCACAGGTTCTGGAGAACCAGTAGCAGAAATTTTGAGTAGTTTGAAGAACCAGCTGGCCCCAGAGTGGGGTGGGAATGGAAGTTTTGCAATATCTTTCCCCCAGGAGTTGGGAGGGAATGGGAATTTTGCAGTATCCTTTCCCTGGAGTGGGGTGGCAATGGAGATTTTGCAGTATCATCTTGCTACGACCACCAAGCCACACCACGACCACCAAGCCACGACCACAAAACCGGTAGTAAAAAAAAATAGATTTCATTAGAAATGCATGGCAAGCATCTCTAATGAAAAGTCTCTTAACTTTTTTGGGAAACAAATGCTGCCTTCCTCAATTATTGTTGCTGCTGCTGCTTTTATTTTGAAACCATATACATTATAAGAATCTTTGTGTGTGTGTTTAAGAGGTACTAGATTTCTCATTCTGTTCTTCTATAAGCACTAATTTTTATCATTATGTTCACTATGTGCCTTTTAGAAATTGCTGAGTAAACTCGTTTACATTTAATCACATTAATAGATCAAAGGAAATGCCCAAACCATTTACAATCAGTTAATTGCTACAAGAATAATTTGAGACTGTCTGCTGGGTTGTTCTTCCAAAATCATATATGAATTTTGTCCTCCCCCCCCCAAAAAAAAAAATGTTTGTTATTACTTAGCAATTCTATTTGGCAAGACTTTAGATCTGTCTCATCACCTAATGCACCAGCTCTTGCTTCTCTTTGCCAGGAATTACAACTTCACATTTCAAAGGCTATATAGACTTTCTAGCATCTTCATTCACATAAATAATGCATTTAGTTTCCCTTACAGAAGGATGCTGCTTGGGATTATTGAGCAGGGGAGAGTGGAGGGCAAATGTAGAGAAAACAGTACATATAGTTGCCACTATTAAGTGAACATCAGGTTATTCTTGAAATCATCTATTATTTTTGTTGTAATCAAAAAATGTAGAGGACTAATTCTTTCCTTACCCACTGTTTCTTTGACAATTTCAAAATGTCTTTGTTCTTCTTTAAGTGATTGTTATTATGTATGGGATTTTATCCATCCATCTGACACACTAAGCTAATCAAGCAGTGTTTCTGTATTCATTAAGTTAATGTGTTGCATTTTGTGCTTTATAGCAGCTTCAACATTTATGGTGTTGATACCAAAAAATGGGAAGCTCTCCAAATTTGTTTCAACTTACAAATTGGAGTTTAATAAAAACACATTTGTGATTTGCTGCATGGTCAAAACTGTAGCACCCTGTTTCTTATCCACCTATAGAATAGATTGTGGATGGGAACCTTGCTGGAGTAGGCTGTTTATCTTCATCCTATCCAAGACAGCAAATCCTATCCAAGACAGCAAAGACCACAATAATATGCACCTTTTATCTTCCACCAAAGAGAACTCTAGCGAGTTTGTGAAAATACCTCCATTCCATTGCAGCATCTAATATTTCTCGCTTTTTTTGTAGAGCCTAGCATGGCCCTTTCCATATCAAAAGCAATAACCATTTAGTGAGCAGTGAATGATGTTCTTTTATGCAAGAAATCTGGGATGTAGTAGAATCTGATAACTGTTTAGTGGTTGTATTATGTTTTAAAGGAAAAAAAAATCCATCTTAACTTATCAGGAGATATGAAATGTCATTGTTGGATTCTGATTAGAGGGAAATGGCATACAGAATTTAGCAGATATGACAAAATTTAGAATGGCCCAATAGAAGCATGTCAAGGGAATTTCCATAAAGTTGAGTTTAGAAATTATGTTTTACCACCTGTGTGGATGTTTGCTTTCGGAATACTCAACATGCATATTTGTAAATTATCAGATTGCTAATAAATCACTGTACAGGACTTTTGGTGTTCTGTACTACCAAATGAACGGTTAACAATATCTTGAATTTTTTTAACAAACAAATTTCACATGGCTGCTGTGCAAGCTGTTAAGAATCCCAAGTATATAAATGCATTCTGTCCACATACATCTGGACTCTAATTTTCATTTTTTTTTTCTGGAAGGATCCAAAAATTCTCTTTTTTTACTAAAGGAAAAAAGTTTTCTGCAAAGAAATAAGGAAAGAAAGCCATCATATTTGAAAATATAAGTAATATCATTTTCAAAACCATAGCCACATTAACATTAGAGCAATGTAAATAATTTCAAATAAGTATAAAATATGTATAATAAAAATGTTTACAATTACAGAAGCTACAATGAAGTGATTTATTTGTAGTTTACTTTTGGGGGGAGTCCCATCGTGAACACAACTATTCAACAACTACAGATATAGTTTTTTTTAAATAAATCTTTATTATAATCATAGGTATGCATAAGGGATGGGGCACAAACATAGAAAAGAGGCACAGTATAATAACATAAAAGATTATATATAAAGTGCATAGATTAAAAACTGTAAGAAACATAAATATAAAAAGTGTACAAAATGAGAATCTGAAAGAAGTGAGGTGAACATTGAAAAATTAGGAAAGTTGAAAATTTGTATGTATATACTATGCAAGAGACTATATCTATTAGATTATACAGTGCTGTAATATGGCATGGTGGTTGCATAATTTGAACATAATTTATAATGCTGAGTCTCAAGAACAATCCAAAAGTCATTACATGATCAACTTTGAGCATTGCGCACAGATCCTATTCTAACACTACATGAACATGAAGTCTAAAGACAACAAGATGGTTGGCCAATGAATTTGCTAAATAAATAAACAGCATAGTGTAAAATTGCAGTGTAATCATCTAGCGAATATGTATGTGGTCATGGTAGAATAAGACTAATATGAATACTATCTTGTTTCTGTGTTTGTGGAGATTCTCAGTCATCCAGCTCATAGATGTCTCAAAGGTGCTTTTTCAAAAGACAACTGGACTGTTTTGTTCCTGAGGAAAAAGAAGATGATGATGATGACAAAGACTAAACTTCTTCTTCTTCCTCAGGGGGGAAAAACAGTCCAGCTGCCTTTTGAAAACAGTCTTGTTTCTGTGTATTTGTGTTCTCTGTGTGTGTTTCTGTCCATCTGGAGTCATAATGGCAATAGAATTCCAAGTCAGGACTCCTTCAGGATCAACATTCACGAATCGCTGAGGAGAAAACAAACTATTATGCCAGAGTGAAGGCCTTTCTGTGCTCAGGGACTACCAGTTTGATTAGTCAAATCAAATTTTTAGTACTGTCAGAGACCAAACATAGGAAGGGTAAAATAAATACAAACAGTATTTTTTAAAACCAAATATAAAATATATAATGCTTCATCCCCCAATTTTCTGTATTATGTAATGTTGAACTAAACCCTGGCTGATATAATTTTTATAATCTGGAAGGAAGACAGCTGCCTGCTTCCCACTGATTCTCCCTTAACATATTTGTCTGTGTTGCAGGTTTTAGTTAATATATGTAGCAATAAATAACAGGCATTTACTTATTTATGTATAATATGATATATAGAAAATGCATCAGACAGTGTTCCAAGTAATATTTCAAGAAAATTTATAAACATTGCCAACTCTAGAGCAAGCTGTTAAAGAACTTTAAAAGAAGATATAATAAATCATCATTTAAAATATTTAGCTTTTTTTAAAAAAAATAGGTTAGTTAAAGGTTGGAGACTCATAAAGAACAATTTTATTTACCACATGAGCAGGTTCAGAACCCCTCCTCCATTAATGAAGAAATTATTAGAAAGAGTAATAATACTGGCTCCCACATATGCATAAACAAGTTAGTACAATCTGGCTTTCCTGTTGACTTTACTTATTGGGTCACAGAAAGTGATCACAAAACACTGCAGCCATCATAAATATGAGAATAAATAAATATGAGCCAGTTGCCAGGCATCCAAATTTGGATCATGTGACCATGGGGATGCTGCAGTAGTCAAAAGTCTCTTTTTTCAGTGCCATTGTAACTTTGAAAGGTCACTAAATGAACTGTTGTAAGTGGAGAACAACCTGAGTTTATTTTTAGGTCAGGCATTACAAAAGGCAAAATTACAGAAGATTTACTATGAAGAACAGGGAGCAAAGAAAGTAGATTTTAAAAAACCTATACACTGCCTCTTCAGCCATTTGAACTGATGAAATATAAAACAGAGAACTGTATTTTATTTACTTCTCTTTCGCATCAAGTTGGTCTGAAAAGATAGAGAATGTGAAAGGCTGGTATTATGCTTGTGTCAAAGACATCTGGATTTGGATATGTTAAGAGTCTTTTTGAGAATAAGATTGTGATTGATTACTGATCATGATTCTATAAAGCACCTTTATATAGTACAGGTATATTCCTTTAGGGATGTATTAGGGATAAAGATAGGACTGAGTCATAACCTTCCTGCATTTTAATGAGGGTTTTCTCCCCCTTTTTGAACTGGATCTTTGGCTAGAAAAGGCTTTTTTTCTAGTTGCAAAAATGGCTGAATAGGGTAAGCAAACAACAATCTCAGCAGATCTAGTAAAAGCTTTCACTGGGAAAAAATAGAAATAAAAAAAAGTATTTAGTTTTATGAAAAGGCATTCAGGCTTACATAGGAGAATAAGGCAGAACACCATTCCACCCATTGAAACATTTAGATCAGAGTTTTTCAAACTTGGCAACTTTAAGATGAGTAGACTACAACTTACAGAATTCCTCAGCCAACATGATAAATTTGCATATATTGAATACTCCCATCATTGCCTCAAATATTAGGGTTGGGAGACTTAAGCTTGTGGGAGATCCTCCTCTAAGCTACCATTATCTGGGATGCAAGAATCCTGATAACCACTAGAGGGAAGCAAAAAGAAACAGACAATCCTAATTAGGGATTGCCGATATCTTTTCACTCTAGATACAGTAATCTCCTTTGAGTCGAGTGCAACTCCCAAAGCATTACAACCGTATGATTTTCATAGTAGCGGTATAGGAACAGTTTGTCTGCTGCCTTTGATAAGACTTTTTTACTGGATGTAGATAGATATAGGTAGAGAGTGAGAGAGAGGAAGGTAGCTGTAAGGATTGTGAAATCTTTGGAGAACTAATAGAAGCCATTGAACTTGATCCATCAATAGATCTGCATACATTTTTGCTGCCTCAGTTGTACTTGATCAATTTTGATGTTTTCTCTGACAAAGAATTGCATACCCATTTTATGTTTACATATTTGAAAATATCTGTTTTTTACTGTTATTGATTAGTTTTTCATAGTTTTAACAGAAGATATCTTATTCTATACTTGTGAACAACTGAGAATGGATGAATGGTTAAAATTAGCCAGATTACTCAGCAGTGCCTTGAGGCCAGAGAATGCTTAATCTTGAAAAACTGCTGATTTTAAGCATTCAGAATATGTTCCGTCACTATACTGCATATTGACACTTTGGACTGCACAACCTCCAAAGGGAATCTTGCTCATCCTTACACAGTGATGTTCAGACTTCTGTTTTATATAGTAATATTAAAAGCAGTTGAGTTGTATTTGGCAGATCGAATCTCACCAGGCTCAAGGTTGACTCAGCCTTCCAATGTGGGTAAAGTGAGGACCCAGATTGTTGAGGGCAAGAGTCTGACTCTGTAAACCACTTAGAGAGAGCTGTAAAGCCCTGTGAAGCAGTATTTAAGTCTAAGTGCTATTGCTGTTGTTATTGAAATAGTTAAATTAAGGGATACAATTACAGGTTTTGGTAAACAACAAATTCTCAAGCACCGAATCCTGGTGATTTATACGGTCCCTGTCATTTTCTTATATACAATACAAAAGTGTATTGCAATTGAAAATTATCACTTGACTATTTTTCATTGTGAAGTCAAATATTTATATAATTCCTGCATTTGACCAGCAGCAGTTATGTTTCTATATTCCTTTTATAATTATTTTTTATATATTGTTCATTTATGGTATCAGTTTCCTTGAAAGTATTTATTTTGGAATTGGTAGCAGTTCATCGAACAGTTAACAAGAAAATAATGCAGACTGAAGAAAGAAAATGAAGAAATGCTTTAAATTTGATTCTCCTTAAAATACTTTCAGACAAAAGAAATGAAATATTTGCAAAGCCAGAACAGCTTTTCCCCATTCAAGTGTAAAGCGCATTCAATACTAATAAATCAGGATCCAGAGTAATCATTGCTGCAAAAACCATAGATTGTTGATGTGAACATTCTGATTTAAATGCAAGCTATCTCAGATTGGATCATATGACCAAAAAGAGGGAAAAAACATTCCAATTTTAAATGAGGATTACGTTCTCATCCAGTCCATTATGACTGTACGTTGCTGGATTGATAGGAAGGCAAACTTTATATCTAGGTAGCAGCAGAAAGCAATTGCAGCTGAGAGGCCTGCCATCTCCCCTGGGAAGGATCGGGTATCCAGCAGCCTCAGCTTGAGGTCCAGCCCATAAGGCTGTCACCTACAACCTTCCCCGCCCCATCCTTACTGCAGCTTTGTTAGATTTCTCTAATGGTTGGAAATCCTTTCCTGATCATACACTGGGAGGGGAAGGGGGGGGGAGACCGCTCACTGGCTCCTGCACGCCTCTTTTTTGATTGTACGTCTCTATTCCATCTAATTGGATGAAATAGGAAGTCCCTGGCAGCCCTGTGTTGCTGGGTGTGCGGATTTAACTCAGGCCAGCCCTGCAGAGGGGTGGGGAAAGAGAGCAGAAGGAAGGAAGGCACGGAAAAGAAAAGAGTACTCTGGAAGGACGAAGAAGAAGAGGAGAAGGAGGAGGTGGTGGTGTTAAGGATGCAGAGCAGAGATCCCCCATCCTTTTATCCCTTCCTTCCTATAACGATGATGCTGGGAATGATGCTCAGGAAGCAGGCACCTGCTGCTCTGTAATGATTCAGCCTCTTTCTGCCAGCTCCTTTGCACAGCAGGATGCTGTTGTTACTGTCGCTGCTGCTGCCTCTGCTACCCTCCTTCCTGGCTTTCCTTTGCCTTCTCCTGCATGACGGCTGTGCTTTCCTCCTCCTGAGCAGCCCCCAGCTTCAGATGCCGAAGGTGAGGAGCCAGCCGTTCACTTCGGGCTGTTGTTGGTTCAGTTAACCCAATTTTTGTGAGAGGAATTGAGCCCCTGGTTTTCCTTGCCTTGTTTTGAAGAGCCGAGAATGCCTTGAGAGAGGAATTTAAAAAATAAGGACCCTTTTGAAAAAGAAAGTGAGGAAGGAAAAGGAGCTGCTGATTCATTCACTATGAGAAGCTTCTTTTCTGAGAAGTTGGAAGGTTTTGATTCTTTGGAGGTCTCTTTCTGTGGGTTTTTTCCCGACGCTTGGACTCTGTTTTCATGCCTGTGCGGTGATCGCTGTCAGGTTTCTGGAGCTGGCTTTCCTGTGAAAGGGGATGGACATGAATCAAGCTTATAATTAAGCCTTCTTGAGGAGAGCTCCCTCGGAAAACACAGGCTCAAAAATGTCAGACGCCAGTCTGGGGAAAGCTCCCCATCCCTCAACCCAGCTGAGTCCCACCGCATCGCTTGATGGGCTTCCTAGTGAAGAAGAGACGCCGGAGGCTCAAAGGGAGGAAACCAGGATGCAGGGAATAGCAGGCCTTGCGGCTACTTGTTGTGTGTGCCTGGAGGCAGAGCGGCTGACGGGTTGCCTTAATTCCGAAAAGATCTGCATCGTCCCGATCCTGGCTTGCCTGATCAGCCTCTGCCTCTGCATTGCTGGCCTTAAGTGGGTGTTTGTGGACAAGATTTTCGAATACGATTCTCCTACCCACCTTGATCCTGGCAGGGCTCGGCAAGATCCGGTTACCTCTGTGGACCCTACTGCACTGTCCGCTTGGTTGCCATCTGCAGAGCAAACCTCCTACTTCTCCCTCCCCACCAATGAAGCTGCAAAGGAAATCATGGAGCAACCCAGAGGCCCCCTGGTAGTTCCTTCTGAGGTTGCCTCTAAGCCATCCTCATATAACACTGTCCCAAATGATTATTTCTTGCCATCTTTGGTACCCTCGCTACCTCTGCCTAGCCTAAAACCTGAAGTGAAAAGTACCACCACTGCATCCCTGGTACAAGAAATTGAAACCAATATTCAAACAGCTCTGCCAAAATTAGGTAAGTTCATATTTTATCCCCCCACCCTTCCTATGCCAGTTTGAACATGACACAAAGTACCATGACAAGTGTGAACATGTTTTACTGATTGTTAAAATTGATGCTGGTCAGGGCAGATTATACTTTTATCCTGTTTCTTTATAAAGCATCACAAAAAGAATATGAGGGAAGTGAAATTTACTGTACCGTCTGCCAAGTCACTTGACTAGTGAGCTTTACAGTGATTTTATTTTATCTGAGCTCTTAATAATTGTCAATTTCTTTATTATTCCATTTCTTTGTATTTTGCATTCCTGACAAATTATCTGCCCTATCACAGTAACATATACATTTCTCCCCTAAAAATAATACTTTTATTATACCAATAATATTTTTTTAAAAAAATAAAAAGTACATTATGGAAGAATTTCTCTGAATTTTAGCAATAACTCTAGGTTTTGATATTACAACTTGCACAATCTTTATCAATATTACTTCATTGCCATATGCAGTTCTACTTCATTGCTATTTGCAGATCTACTAATACCTCTTTTGCTGTGGAATTTATTAATATTGTCCATAGCTGTTCATTCTGAGGTATTAAAAAAAGCAATAACTTGCTATATTCCACCCTGGAATCTTTTTTGTCAAGAGCTGATCCTTTGAATGTCTAGTATGGAATGTATGAAAACACAGGAGCCTCTAAGCATGTACAGAATGTATTTCCCTTGACCTTGGCTGGTTAGTTTGGAATCAAAACGCAATGCATCTGACTTGGAGCACCTCCTCTCTAGGCTATACTTGAGAAATGTAGGTCAGGGTAGCATTCAAGGGAGAAAGACAGTGTATATAGTCATGCTCTTTTCAGGATTGGGTATATCTGAATAATTTAACTTAAAACACCCCCTCTTTGTTGATTGGCCAAATATTGACCCACCAGTTTTAATTAACAATTTTATCCCCATTTCTCCTATTGTTCAAATCAGAAAACAGAGAAAACATTTTTTTTTTTTCACGAACATACCAAACTTGTATGCAACGAAAATGTAGTGGGATAATTTGATGTGCAGCCCCAAAACTAAGTTAGCATTTATTTTTTATCAAGATCATTTCTAACCTTTTGAATCTCAAACATTTAATAGGATAACCTCCAACATTAGAGAACAAAAGTGCTGAGGTTTATTAAAATGCAACCGTTGTGACAATGCAGTTCGTGGGTGGTGTGTCTTGAATCAGAAAGCTGCTTTGAAGTGATTCATAATGTTTAAGAGAAGTGTTTCTCAACCTTGGCAACTTCAAGAGGTCTGGACTTCAACTCCCAGAATTCCCC
>JANHFP010006471.1:27635-38524 GCA_032468135.1 Calamaria suluensis
GAATGTTGGCAACATATTTAGCTCCCACTTCTCATTATCATCTCCCCAAATAGGAACTAGAAAGTGGATTTTTTTTAAAAAAAAAAAAGCCTTTGGGTGAGCCATATGTTTAGCATTCTTAGAGTAGGAAATATTGCCTAGCTGCTTCATAATACTCTTGGTTATATGAATTATGCATCAGGCCATACTATAAGGACAGCACTTTCTAGTTCCTATTTGGGGAGATGATAATGAGAAGTGGGAGCTAAATATGTTGCCAACATTCTTTTCACTTTTATTTGCTAGTTGGGTTAAAAGCAGCCCTTGAATTGTGCCATGGTGTGTTTTTTTTTCTTTTCCTGAGCACGACTATTTAATCATCTGCGGGAATACAGGCATGGATTTTGTGGCAAGATTTATTGCATCCCTAACTGCCAGCAAGATGCTTCGTTCATTTGAGCATTGAGAAGGAGCTCAGTTTAGAACATTAAATGGGCTTCATTCTGGGAGAAAAATAGCCTGGGTTACTGAAATGTCACTGCAGAGTTAGCTCTTTGGGCTGCATGTTAAATAGTATTAAAACTTGTAAGATTGGTTTTCTCTCCCTCCACACATACAATGTCTATGAGACTGTTATGTATATATTTCCCCCCCAAAATGCAGAATTGTGGAAGAGATTTTTTTTTCCCCAGTTAGGCTTCATTGGAATTATCGAGGAAAATATTATTGCTATTCACTTGCAAAGGGAAATGTCACTTTGCTTTTATTGTGTTATCGTTGTGATTATTACCGTTTGCTTAGACTTATCAGGGCAAATAAAAAAAGCCTAGAAATTTCCCCAATTCTAAAAAAAAAGCCAAAACACCTGTACGGGAACTGAGTAAAAGTAATTTGATACCCAAAATTTGTCTGGTGTCAGCAGAATAAAAGTGTTCCTCTTCCAGTTGCAAGTAAAATGGGATCATGCTTGAATTCTAAACTGCAACTTCTTTTTCTATACATCTTTTTTTCTGGGTTCTATATCAATTTCATTGGGGGAGGGGAGACAAGTGGGAACCACTGCAGGTAGTCCTCATTTAGCAAATACAACAGGGACCGATGACCCAGTTTCAAGCAAAGAGGTTGCTAAGTGACTATTTATGATGTTATTTCAGCTTTCCCTTGCTTTTCAGCACCTGCCAAAAGTTATAAATGCAAAGATTGTTTGCAGAGTTACTTTTTCATGCAGGATACAATTTGAGTTTGGTCACCAGGACCAAAGGTTTGTTCTTCTAAGCTTTTGGGCTCGTGCTGAAGCCCATCATCAGGTAACTTCCCTCTCTCCAGAATATATGCAAATTGGCTGTTTTACACGTTATATCTATATAGTTCCTGGTTGTGTGCGGTTTTTAATTCTTGGTTAGGGTTTTAATGGTTGGATATTAAGTCATTAATTGTTGTTTCCTTATGCCTCCACTCCCTTGGCACCTACATACCTGATATACTAGTGGTAAATCAGCACATCTATTGATTGAGAAGGGGCCCATGGCATCAATGATTTATCTGGCTACTTTTATCCCTGCTCAGCCAACAACTGTAGTAGCTGCAAAATTGAATGTTGTTCCTTGCAATGTAAAGCTACTAATGAGTTTGGGTCTCCTGGTCTAACTTCTTGCTTGTGTTCTCGCAACCTGGTGGTTACTTTCTTCCCCATCTCTCCCATATAGTTACAAGGGCAATCCATGCAGGGGATCCAGTAAGTTATATTTGAGGTTTCTCCACCTCCAAATAATTACTTTTTCATCACCCAATGTTTTCTAAATGAGGACATTGCTGAACAAGGACTACCTGTATAGCAAGTGGATATTTTTGAAAGTGGAATATTTGCACTTTTTCTGGCACGTTGCTCCTTTTGTAAGGAGTAAATAAAGGGCTGCCGAAAACTGTAAATCCCTATTTACATTTTAATAATGATGAATTTCCAACAATTGCTTAAAAGCAGAAATATTTGGAGACAAGCTTCAGATCTAGGCCATACATGACTTTGTGGCATCTTGAACTGCACTCAGAAACCAATTGGCAAACCATTCATTTCTCCATAGTGAAGTGAGCTGGAAAGAGAAAGTGACTCTGAAACTTTAAGTGTGTCCCTTAAAATAATCTGAGGAGAACAAGGGATGGCATTGAATGTAACAAAATGGCCTGCATATATCAAACTGTTCAGCAGTTTAAGAAAAAGACAAATACTGCACTGATCAAATCTGAGCAAGATAAGCCAGCGGTCATTGAGGTTTCCAAGTTGTTTTTTCTAAGCCTGAAAATTGTGAAAGCAAGAAGCTTTGTTTATCTGCAGCAGGATCTACTTAGCTTTGCTAACCTCGCATTGTTCTCATTGCTTCAGAACACTGAAAACAATGTATATTGAAAATATGCTGTCTTCTGCAGCAGACGTTGAGCAGACAAAGGAAGAAAGGATCTTTTAAACTCCTTCCAGTTCATTTTATAAGCAGAACATTGTACCATTGCATCTCATTTCATATTTTTTTCTGCTGCCATGGCCAAAGCCTGCCATTCTTGCTTCAGCAAGAAGTTCAGAAAGGCTGCAATAATGGCTATCTGATTCTGTAGTCTACCTAAATGTTCCAATAAGCACTTTTCCTTGTTTCCTGCAATCTAAGACTATAACATGAACAAGCAAAACCCATGTCTTTTCCTCTGTGGTTACCATATGACAGAGAGATCAGCCTTCGGAGCTCTCTCTAAACTTCTGGCAGTATCCTTAAATTTAATCCACATCACTGATCCAGAGCCAGTAAAATTGCTAAAGGACTTGGATATGATTTCAAAGTCCCCAAGCCCAATTCTGTTAAGTGGTAGTATTCTCACTTCCAAAAGCATTTGTAGATCATTTATTGTAGGCAGTTTGTTGACCATCAGTTCGGAAGAGATGACAAGGAGCAGAATTCTTCCTATTACATCTCATTATTCCATATCACCAAAACAGACAATCACTGTTCTTTTAGTGCCAAGAATAGCACATAATTATGCCCATTTAATGACTGGCAATCAATCTCGACTCAGCAATATGTTTAACTTCTATTTTTTCACATAGTGAAAGATGCAATCAAACTTAAAAGCGTGAGCAAAATTAGATGACAAAAGCACTATAATAGCAACAAGGAATCTACTTCCAAGGCCTTGTCCAAGGTCCTGAAAAATATATCATCAAATTTAACCTCATATTTTCTTTGCTTTTTTCTTCCTTGAGCTCCAGACTGCTTGCCATTTATTCAGTTTTGTCTGGCTGCCAAGTTCATAAACTTCTGTACTGTCTGGGCTCCACTTGCCAGTAGAGGTCAACTTGGTGCGCGTGCGCGTGCAAACACACACAGACAGACACAAACACAGACACCAGATCAAAGTTTAATCACTCTAAGGGATCTTAGTCGTGCATTTGAACACAGAAGGTTTACTTTGAGCCACTTGAGTTGAGTTTACTGAGTCACTTAAATGTTTGTGCAACATTTTCCCCCAATATGTTTGTTGCATGGTGCCCACTACAATTGTCACAACCTCATTATCCAGTCAGGAATGACTGTGTGCTTTCTCATGCTATAACTTTTACAAAACTTTGGGAAACAACTTTGTGATGTATTCTCCTAGCTTGTCATATTCAATTAGGAATACCAGGTTTAGAATCATATTTATAAACAAAAGAAACCAGTTATTTTCTTATATTTCTCAGCAGATAGTTGAACATTTTCTTGAAGACAACCAATTAAAAAGACCCTTAGCTATGTCCTATCAGAAATGGGCTTGAGTATTGCTGAAAGATAATCAAAATAAAAACTTAAAGTAGGGTGGTAAACCACAGAGTACTTGTGGGTACAAATATGCCTACCAGTCTCCTCATTTGTGTCTAGCCAAATATTCAAAGTTGCAAATAGGCAAGTTTAATACTCTTCCACCTTACTCCTGTTTCCATCTCAGCAGGTCTTAGGCACCTGTTGATCAGTAGAAACAACTTCCTATCCATCTTATCACACAACAGTTATTTTCATTTTCAGCTATAGAAACAACTCAACTCTTCTAATATGATTTCATGTTAAGAACAGACAGTCTTCCGGCTCCAAATATTAAAAGTTTCTGAACTGGTTGCTGATAGTGTGCATAATTATGATGACTGAGATATTGACTGTGGGATCAGAATCAAAAGCCTATTCAATAAAGTACCCTTGAGCCATAAAATGTTATGTACTACTGCCCTACACTGAAGAGTTCAAAACTGGAATTGAATCCATACTGGGACACAAATAAATTATTTTTTTTTAAATTTAAAAAATGCCTTTATTTTTTTCAATGGGAGCCAATAAAGTTTTGCAAATCCAAAGTGGCATTTTGTTATAAAATAGAAAAATGTTGGCTATGGGAGTTAAATATGTATTTAACTATAAAATAGTGTCATTTTGCTATAAAGCAGAAAATCACTGGGAACTGAAGAAATAAGGATATGTTACTAGAGAATTTCCTGACAGCTACATACTCAGATATAGACTAATATTCTTTTCTAACTTTCAGCCAAACAGTTTTATTTAGAAGGACATTGATTTACCATCAGCAAAAACAAATAATAATGGACAAATAATAATAATTCTTTTCAGCAAGAATACTTTTTTCACCATTAAAACCTTTTCAAAATTCTTAGGAGTAAGCCTGACCAATTTCAATGATTTTGTTTCTCACTTTTATCCTTGTAAACATGCTTCTGGGTACAGTATGGGGAAGTTCTTTCTGATGGTTCCATTAATCAATGTCTTCCATATACTTACTTCAAAGGTACTGGCACCCATTCCCTCCCATTTTGGGTTAATGTTTATATGAAAAGGGCGGTGGGAATTGACTGATACTCAAATTCTGGTGTAGAATTAATGGAGGTGAAAAAAAGTAGTACAGACCTTTAAATGTTGAGATCCTTGTTAGTTGTAACTTAAGCTGAAACAAACATTTCCTTATGTCAGGAATTTCCCAGCCCTTTATGAAAATTGCATGAATTAAATGTAATTTAAATGTAATTTTTGCAGGCAATATACAGTATGTATTCTTTCACTGAGGCGTATCCAATTCACTACAGACTACTATTAAGCAGTGATTTATCAGTAAACCCAATCATTACAGGCAATAGTCCAGTATGTTCAAATGATATACTATCGTCATACTATATCACCCCTCTGTCCATTGCAGGAATCCTCTACTAGAAAATTCCTGATGGATGACCAACCAGTCTTTGTTTAAACACTTCCAATAAAAGATAGTCTACCATCTCCTAAAGCAATCTGTTTGCTGAGGAATGTTTTCCTGATGCCCAACTGAAATCTACATCCTTATAATGTAAACTTACTGTTTCTTTCCTGTTTTCTGGAACACCTCTAAACAACCCGAACATGTCTCCCTTCAGTCTTCTCTCCATGCTAAATATGCCTAACACCTTGAACTATTTCCCTTACGTTTTTCCTTCTTAGTCCCCTTATCATCTTGCTTGTTGTCTCAGGACATTCTGCAGTTTGTCAGTGTGGGTTTTTTTTTCCTAAATGCAGTGCCATTTAGGACTGGATGGAATACTCTAGTTGCACTCTGCTCAAATAGTATACAGAGATAGAATTTTTCATATGAACAATAATTGGCAACTGCTTTGAAGGACTGTATTACCAGGTCTGTTTTATATTACCGAAACAGATTTATAAATATAACTGCCTAGTTTGTTTTATTGATCTACAAGGAGAACTATGAGAACTTTATAGAAATACAGTAGAGTGGCTGAATATGAGTTGAAAGTTAGGTAGCTTTGAGTTAAAATATTACCTATTTGGGAGTTTTTGTACATTAGAATAAAACACTTTTTTCCCTAAGTGAGAAATTTACATTTGTCTCAGCTCATTATATTATTTTTCCAAATTAGCATAACAAGATCATTTTGAATTCATTTGTTTTGTGGACAGTTTTTTCTCATCTGCAAATAATTATACCCTCCAGCTCATCATCCAAATAATTAATAATAAAATTGAATATTGAAGAATAGAGGGTCCAGGGATGAATTTTTAATTATAGTGCTAATCCAAATATCATACGGTACTTGTAAAATGCTTGTTACAACTTTTCTACAGAGTTGTTCTTATAATATATCAGAAAACTTTGTTCAAACTGTTTTCAGTTCTCTTCTATGTTGGCAGAAGAGCTCTCTATAAACTGAACACTTGATTTATTCAGCTCTTTTCAAAACATAACTTCAGCTCTTCTCTCAGTTGATAATTAAAAGTACTGTTCTTTGGGAATATCTGTTTGAGAGTAAAAGCTTCTAAGAGAAGAGATTTCTAACTAGAAATCTTTAAAATATTTTATAGCAAATTAAGTAGGGTTCTGAAAGTATTTCTACCATACTTAAATAATAGAAGAGATAAGGATGATAAAATGTAATTCTAGTGGATTCCTTTGAAATGTTACAGATAGCTGAAATATATCAGTAGAAAGAAAACAAAAGAAATGAAAATGAATCTATGATTATTATAATTTGATTTTTTAAGCAGGTCATTAAAATGGCATTTTGAACTCATTAATTATGTGACTAAGCAGCCATAGGCAAATTGCAAATCTATAGATTTCAAAATTTGTTATCTGAGCTCCTATTTCAATTTATATAGATATGGGTATTATTTTCAAAAGCCCATAATAATCAATAACAATTAAAATCACCAGAAAGTAAGTGGTGATATTTTTGCAAAGATGATTTATGTGCATGGACATAAATGTTCTTATTTACAGTTTGTTGAAAATCTAAAATGTCTAGGTTCGTACAGAATTCTCAGAGTCAAACTATGATTTACAAACAACAATGACTAGGTTCAAATATATCAAGTAAAACAGATATTTTGGCTTAGAGTAGGTAACCCCAGAAAGTGTTTTATTTATATCTAAAATCTTCATAAAATTGAAAGTTCAAAACTTTCAACTTTGTGTTATAGTGAGTATATTATGTTTACAGAAATTTTTGTAACACTCATGTAGATCCATTTTAGTAATATTAGTTCTCTATACTCTATAGAGTAGAAAAAACTTTTTTTAAAAAATCATAGTATTTTATTAGTACTGATATCATGGATAACTGTTAGGGAGTCATCATTTGGAAGAGAGAAATTTATGGTTAAGCCTGTCAGTGGCTAATTTTGAGCCTCTATTATCCTACAAAATAAGCTACCTCATATAATTGTATGGATAAATGTGGGAAAATTGAAAAGTTATTTAGTTTCCTAATGAAAAACAAGAGACGTAGTGGCATAGTGGTTAGAATGCTGTATTGCAGCCTAAGTCTGCCAACTGCCAGGAGTTCAATCCTTATTGGCTCAAGGTTGACTCAGCCTTCCATCCTTCTGAGGTGAGTGAAATGAGGACACAGGTTGTTGGGGGAAATAGGCTGACTCTGAAACTGCTTAGAGAGGGCTGTAAAGCACTATGGAGTGGTATTTAAATCTAAATGATATTGCTAATATTGATAAAAAGGTATTCATCTTTTTATTCATCAAGAAATAACACTGTGCAATAGACCAAACAAAAGAAACACTATCTGGTGTTCTTTGGAAGTTTGTTTTCCAAATTTTCATATACAAATGCATGTGTATATGAAAATCCCATCACATTTTCATATAAATATTTTCAACATCCTTTACAATTTTGTAATTAGGGAATTTGGGAATTTTTGCACAAATACCAATCAAGCAGAGTGGCTATTCTGTCATGACATTTTTTTTAGAATCAGAGTGCAGTTTTGATGCATCCATAACAGCACAACTTATATTTCCCTTACAAAATTTGCATTTGCTGCTGTTTGATAAAACTCTTGATGATTGTTCCTGAGATACAAAAATTAACCCTACTGTTTATTTTTTGATGGTGCCAGGTTGGAACCATATCTACAGTAATTCCTGTTTTTGCCTATTGTTATTTCTATTATTACTACTATTATTTCAAGAAAGTTTCTTCACTAACTGTTTATTGTTAAGAGGGATGAATCAAAACTGTAAGGAAGGGAATACAACATTTGCATATTTAAAAAAATTATACTGATCACTTTTATTTTATTTAAAAATATATATTATTTTCTCTAATGTATCTGATTCTTGGAAAATCTTGTTTATAGTTATCATGAATCATTGAGAAAAAAAACAAGGATCAGCAGGACAAACTGAACAATACTGTAGAGTGGTTTCATATGTTACACTCAGATAACAAAGGGAAGGAAGTTGCTATCTCTTTCTTTGTCAAATCTCTATAGAGCCTTTCCAAACAATTGCACTTGTCAGCCTCCATAAAACTAACATTTTCTGTCTATAACAGGAATCTCTAGAGATAAGAATGTGTAATAGTTTGAATTCTATTAGGATAAAACTCCTTGTTTATGTTATTAGCTTAGAACGCAAACACACAAACACAAAGCTACTTGCCAAAATATTCAAAATGTTTTGTGGCCATATCTTTCATGCACTCTATTGCTGAATGTCTTAGGTAATCTTCTCTGGTCAAACACCCTCCACCTATTTGTCATTAATTCTTGATAGTACAAAAACGAAATTCACAAGCTAAAATGAGCAGATATTTTATTGATTTGCTCATACAGAGTATCTTCAATGTTTGCTATGGAAAATGTGGCATTGAACATTGTTTTAATGTTCTAATAATGACTGTATGTTGCAGAGGTTATTAAAGTAAACATCTGATTGATCAACATTCATTAATAATATTAAATTTAACTATGATTTTTTTAAAATGTTGCAGAGTTAACTGAAGTTCTAATTAATCCCATGTTAATTTCTCAGGAAAAGATGAGATTCTAAATCTAGGAAAATAGAATTATTGGTAAATATTAATAAATTCACTCAGGCGGATGTAGTGGATATTATTTAAAAATGAATTTAGTGGTATCCAAATATCATAATAGAATGTTTATTAAAAATAATTTTATTACTGTGGCAAGCAAAAATGTATGACACTTTTCTATTGTTTATAATTTTAATATGTACTTAACAGTATGAAAGATTGGTAATAGACACCTTGACAGATTCTTGAATTGAACATTTTCATGTGAAGCTTCACTAGGAAGCATGACATACTTTTGAAGCTATTAATTCTTTGGTAAATGCTATTTATTTCTCCTGTTGCTCCTCCCATATGATTCTACAGGTATATGGGTATAATCATAGTGCAGTATTATTTGCTATGATGTATTATCGGAGCTTAACATTACATTTAGAGCATTCTGCTTCACTGAAGACAGGCAGAATGCCACAAATAACTAATGAAACTTTGGCACATGTTCATTGTCTTGGGTGGCATTACTTGAAAGTAATTTCACCAATAGTTATATAATCATAATGATTTCATTATAAACCCTTCCTAAATTAAGGCCAGTATAAAAAACAACAGAAGAAAATAGCTTTGATCCCAGTGCTGCCCTGCCTTATATGTTATCTTTTTCATTCACAATTAACAGCAAAGTACTCAAGTCTATATGATAAATGGGAGAGAAAATGAAAAGGCATACTTAGGTAATTGTAAAAAAAAGGAAATTGTTTTCTCCTTCAATCCAGTTTAACTTTGTGCTATAATAATGCCATGTGACACACTGTCACAAATAGTTATACAAAATATTCTTAATATCACTTTTGAAAGCTCTTCGTTACATTCTTGAGGCTACTCTTTGGTCTTTATGCCAGAGCATCTCTGTGCTATCTAACATCCTCTAACAGTTCATTAGCATGCAAATTTATGTATATGTTTATTTATTTGTATCCCTCATTTATATTTTTTTATAAATAATTCAAAGTGGCAGACATATCCAATGCAGCTTCCTCCTACTATTTCCCCCACAACAATAACCCTTTGAGGTAAGGTGGGCTGAGAGAGAGTGACTGGCCCAAGGTCATCCAGCTGACTTTCATATCTAAGGCAGAACTCATGCTCACCTGCTTTCTAGCCTGGTGGCTTAACCACCAAACCAAATTGACTCCCAATATAAGAAATATAGCACTTATAATTGTGTACTTGAGAGGAAACCAACTCTTATTTATATTTATTATTTACTATGGTTTGGATATGTTAGCAAGTGTATTAGATTGACCAAAATCAACTCCATTAAGTTAATTTTATAGAGATTGGCTATTGCAAGCCTGATTGGACTATGTATTCTTCTTATAGTATAATGAATCAGGGAGGGGTCTGTCTGAGCTCCTTCTAAATGTTATCTGAACATTCTGGATTTAAATAGTGTATTAGCCCTTTATGCAACAACTTTTTAGTATCTCAGTCAAGGTCAACTTCTTTACTGCCTATATTTATTCCAAGTAGCATTCTTTCTTTCTTTTTCTTTTAAATAACATTTATTGAATATTAAAATTTGAGGGAAAAATACAATACAAAACAAAAGGACAAATACAAAAATAAAATAAAACAGATAAAATCAAATAACAAGATACTTAACTACTAATAACATTCCATATTCGTAACTCTATCATTTTACAATCCTATCTCTCTTTCTCTTATAGTTCTATCCTTATTCTAATTGTATTAATTTCAATTTACATTTTCTCTGTAAATATAGGGGTCATAACTATTGGAGGTCATAACTGAGAACACTTGGACTATAGAGTCCCTGGCATTTCTTCACAGAAGAGATCATGTTCACCAATTTTCACCCAGCTCTTCCTAATTTTTATATTTGTTATTTTTATTTTTTTACTTCATTTAGTACACATCTGAACAACAGCAGATTGGGAAGGGGTTTTGTATGCTGCCTCTGTCCCCTTGTCTGCTTGATATTAGCACATATTCTCAGCTGCTCTGAATTCACATTCTAGGGAATATGATCTACAGCATAAACCAAGAAA
>JANHFP010006472.1:0-10117 GCA_032468135.1 Calamaria suluensis
ATTTATCATATGGTCATCTGGCAAAAACCGCTAGGTCAATTTCTATTCTCTTATCCGAATAATAATATTATATCTCTTGACTTTATTTTGTGAGAAGCAACATCATGACTGCATTAACACCTTGTTCCTGAATACTTTTTGGTCAGAGGCAATGAAATGTAGTTTCACGCTTTTAAGCAGCATTCTAAAAATGTTTTTTTTTCCTTCATGAGGCTAAATGTCCATGTGTGAGAGATCTGTACAACTCAGAACTATAATGAACTTGGTTCAGGCAAATTAGTACTTCAGTAAGGTGTTATTTATTTCTTCTTTGAGATTTTCATCAATTACTGTTCAATTCATAATTTCACAATGCCGTCACATTTTTTTTTATTCATAAAAAAGCTCCCGTACTGAAAAGCTTATTCATAAATTCCCTATTACAATGTGGTCAAAAGAAGAATTTCCTAGAGGAAAATCTTGTTCCTTACCATTTTCCCCATAGGTCGCTTTACAAGAGCTGGAATTACTCGGTAAGCATTGCCATGTCCAGACTTAATGAATCCTATATATTTGCATATTTTTCCTTCTTCCATGAACACTGCAAACAATAACAATAAATTATTTTTCCATATGAATGCATTGTGTGTGTGTGTGCTTGTGTTTGCATGTGTGTAAAGAGGTTTCCCACCATAATTTGAAACAAGTGAATGGAACAGGTATAGTATACTATGCTTGCAAGCTCGTGAGAACATATACATATGAAATGATGTGAATACTACAAAAATTAAATAAGTATGAAGTGTATAAAATTGTCCCTAGTCCTGGGCTACGGTTATTTTCCCCCATTTCTGTACTACTGATAGAAACATGCTGCAAATTCTTCAACATGTCTGGAATGCATTCTCTATACAGTTACTTAGGATACAAGTTTGCTATTTAGTGTTGGATATATATTTTCCATTTATGAAATTGTTGCTTTGGTGGTACAGAATAGAGGAGAGAATCATCCAGGGATGTCCATGTTCAATAGCCAGAGTTTTGTTTCCAGGGATTCTAGAAAGTCCTGTAGATATATATAGTCGCAGTATATAGTTAATGTACTATAAGTAATATAAATTGTTGCCTTTTTGTCATGTTTCTCTCTTCCTACTATTGCCTTTTATTCTGTTTTTGCTAATTAAATGTGTTTCTTACCGTTTGATTATATTTAATAACTGTTCCATTCCAGAGGCAACAATTAAAGCAGTCTCTTATAAAATTTTGTCCCATCAAGGATCTTCAACAGATCCTGCTGGCTGGAAGGGGTTTGTGGTGATCTTGAGACATCTTAAAGGGTGCTCCAGGTTGGAAAAGGGTGGCCAGGAGCAGAATTGGGGGGTCGGTGAGCTGTGGACCTCCAAATATGATGGAACAGCTGTCATGATCTCTTAATATTTGACCACAACTGGGACGGTTTGGGAAAAACTGTAGTTCAAGCCAACAAGGGAAGTGTGATGACCCAGCATGATGCCGAAACAAGGAACTGAAATATTATTTTCTCCTCTGAACCAAGTTGATTCAGTAACACCAAGAGTAGCCCTTAAATTCTCCAGAATAAATCTTCTGGAAGAAAAAGTGGTTTCTGGTTTCAGGGCCAAGCCAAAATCAAAAAAATATCATAACATTCCACTTTGTCCATTGCTCTTTCTATCAAACTTAACTAAATCAAGTAGGAAGAAAGGATTGATTTTTGTCACAAAAATCAATACATATTTGGTGTAATGAAAACAAGGGGATAAGCAATATACTGTTCATTACATGAAAGTCTACATGAAAACCAAGGAGAAGAAGCCATAGAACATTAGGCAGACTGCACAGCTGTGAAGAACACAGACTCCATGGAATAGGAGCAGTGTAAAGTCATTGCAGACTTTTATTTGATGTACAAATACAAGAGCAAAGCTCTACTGAAGTCAGAAAAGTTATGAATCTGATTTTTCTATACCAGCTGGATTGCTCAGCTAGAGTTGGCACCTAACATTTTTCCATGGCTAGAAAAAAATAGCAATCATAAATGCAGATGCTTTCCAAATGTAATGTTGCCATTATGTGCTCCTTTGTGACTGTTCATTGATGCAAAATGGCTATGAACTAAAAACCACTCATTATTTAACCCAAATTTATTGGCAACTGACAATAAAACACTGACAGTACAGTAAATGCTAAGGTGGCATTAAGGCTCAAGTAGACCTTTTTTTTGTAAGAAATAACTTCATCGGGTATTCTACATTAAACTAACACCATGACTTTCATATAATAGTAGAACACACCCAAATGTTGAAGATAATTTTTAGTAATAAATATTTTCAGGAGCACATTCTTCCCATCTGATAATTATATAAAGAACAGTGTGCTTGCTATTGAGTTTAATCAAAATCCTATTTTTTCTGATATTATATATTCTCTTTTATATTGAATCAGAATTGGAAAGGGGAATGGGGACTGGGAAAGATCTCTCTTAAATTAAATTTCATTTCACAATGAAACATTTCTTATGATGTCACTAGTTGCAGATTGCTGTACATATATATGAACTTTATCTTAATAACAA
Organism: Calamaria suluensis; assembly: GCA_032468135.1. Lineage (NCBI taxonomy): Eukaryota > Metazoa > Chordata > Lepidosauria > Squamata > Calamariidae > Calamaria > Calamaria suluensis. The sequence continues at coordinate 2,573 of JANHFP010006472.1, forward strand.
TAAAAATCCAGAAGCATGTAAAAATTAAGTTGAGTTATTCACATATTCTTCATCATTAATTTGAGAAAATATTCAAACTAGTTGCTACCATCTAAGTACTACAGGATTTGAAAAACTTCCTCTTTCTTTAGATAGGCCATAAAACAGAAGATAAGGAACATTGGTGTCATAAACCTAATAGAGTCCAGCAGTACATGCCCTTTGGTCTACTAATATCTCCCAGAAGTCACTATACAAAGATCCATGCTTTTTGGGTTATCATTGAGGAATAAATGGATACCCTGTTACTTCTTTTTTTCTTATTTTGAATGTTCTTTAGGAATGATACACGTTAAACAAAACCAGCACTTGTGAATCTATGATTAAAAAGCCTTTGCAAAGAGAACATCTTCACCAATTACAGTCCAGCTTTTTATCAAAGTGCCTTTTAAAGATTCCGATTCACTTAGGTGAAACCAACATCTAGGGGAAAGTCACTCAAGCCAAGTGATTTTGAAGGGGATCCTGCTTTGCTTGTAGTGCAAAGTACGGTGATTGATTTATACTGTTGACTACCCAGAAAATCCAGTGAACCAATCATCTTCCTAGTTATATCAGATAGCACAGAGATCTCACACTGGGAGAGGGGAATAGATGCATCCAAATTATGCATTTGGAAATGATTTCTAGAGAATTGTAGACTTCAAGAAGAACCAATCAACCAATACTGAACTAAATATAGATTTTCTGCTTCCTTAAGATAATGATTAGCAAACAGAAACTTGGGACATGTGATATCTTCAGGTGATGGACTAAAAAAAACAGCTATGTTTGGCAGGGTTTAAAAAATAAGAGAAAATAATTTGGAAGAGATCAAATAGTCTTCTTCTTGGAAAAGCTACTGATTATTATAGAGATACAAAGTTGTCCATATTATTATTATTATTATTATTATTGTTGTTGTTGTTGTTGTTGTTGTTGTTGTTGTTATTTTGTTTAATTTCTATACCACCCCAACTCCACAGACTCGGGGCAGTTCACAACAAACACAATTCTAAAATTTAAAATTTGAGATTTAAAATTTAAAAATCGAATTTACACCCACCCACCCCCATGGTCATCCCGGGCCAGCCTGCCGGAAGAGGCAGGTCTTCAGCTCCCAACAGAATGACCTTAGGTTGGGGAGGAATTGGGGGCAATTCATTCTAGAGTGTTGGTGCCCCCATAGAGAAGGCCCTGTTCCTTGGGGTCACCAAATGGCCCATGGAGGCCTTTGGGACCCTCATCAGCCCCTCCCTGTGAGAGTGCACCAGTTGGTGGGAGACCACTGGCAGAACACGGTCTTGTAGGTACCCTGGTCCGATGCCATGGGTCGCCTTAAAAGTCATAACCAGAACCTTAAAGCAAACCCGGAAGACCACTGGCAGTCAATGCAGCTCGCGCAGGAGAGGGGTCACATGGGTGAACTGTGATGCCCCCGTAACCACCCTTGCGGCCGCATTCTGCACCAGCTAAAGTCTCTGGGTGCTCATCACAGGAAGCCCCATGTAGAGAGCATTACAGTAGTCCAGGCGGGAGGTGACCAGGGCATGAGTGAATGTCCCTAAGATGTCCCGATCTAAAAAGGGGAGCAACTGGCGTATCCGGCGAACCTGATACAAAGACCCCCTGGTGATGGCTGTGATATGATCTTCAAGAGACAGCCGTACATCCAGGAGGACGCCTAAATTGTGAGCCTCTTCCATGGGGGTCAAGATCCTCCCCAATAGCCAGCGATGGAGTCAACTGGCTATATCGAGATGCCGGAAACGTCTTGGACGTCTTGGACGGGTTGAGCTGGAGCCTGTTCCGCCCCATTCAGACCCGCACGGCCTCCAGGCACCGCGACATCACTTTCACAGCATTGTCTGGGTGGTTTGGTGTGGAGATGTATAGAGATGACCCTTCACACCATACCCATGGATGATCTCCCCCAACGACTTTACATAAATGTTGAACAGGAGGGGCAATAGACCCAACCCCTGTGGCACCCCACAAACCAGAGGTCTAGCGGTCAACCTCTGCCCCCCTGTCAACACAAATTGCGAGCGGTCGGAGAGGAAGGATGAGAACCACTGTAAAACGGTGCCTCCCAACCCCAACCCCCCCAGCCACTGCAATAGGATACCATGGTTGATGGTATCAAAAGCTGCCAAGAGATCTAATAGGACCAGGGCCTAGGAGTAACCCCTGTCCTGGGCCCTCCAGAGATCATCCACCAATGTGACCAATGCTGTCTCCATGCTGTGCCCAGACCTGAAGCCCAATTGTAATGGGTCTAGGTAGACCGTTTCCTCCAGGTACTGTGGGAACTGCCGCAACACCACACTCTCAACAACCTTTGCCACAAAGGGGAGGTTGGAGACCGGACGATAGTTACTTAAAAGAACTGGGTCCAGGCCAGGCTTCTTAAGGAGAGGTCGTACCACCATCCTTTTAAGAGCAGTGGGAAATGATCCCTCCCTCAAGGAAGTGTTCCCTGGAACAATCCCCTGGAGCCAGCCTTGTGTCACCGACCTGGAGGCTGAGACCAACCAGGAAGGGCACGGGTCCAGAACACATGTGGTGGTGTTCAGCCTCCCCAGCAATCTGTCCACACCCTCGGCAGACACAGGATCAAACTCATCCCAAATAACAACCTCAAGACCTTCCCCAGACACCTCCCCCGGGACCACCCACCTGGAGTCCAAGCCACGCCGGATCTGAGTGATTTTATCCTGCAGAAATCTGGAAAACTCTTCTGCTCTACCCTGCAGGGGGTCTGCCCTGGCCCTTGCCTCCAGCAAGGAGAGGGTTATCCTAAACAGGGCGGCAGGCTGATTTTCTGCGGATGCAATAAGGGCAGTGACGTATGTAGACTTTGCCGCCTTCATCACCACTAGGTAGGTCCTAATGTGGACTCTCACCCATGCTCAGTCAGCCTCAGCACGACTGGTTCTCCAGGCCCTCTCTAGACGTCTTTTCTGGCATTTCATCTCCCGTAGCTCCTCCATAACCCACGGAGCCGAACAGGATCCCTGCCAGGTCAGAGGTCGCAAAGGTACAACTTGATCCAGTGCCTCGACGGCCCTCCTATCCCAGGCGGCCACCAATTCACTGGTCAAGCTGCACGTCAGTGTCTCAGGGTATGGCCCAAGCTCCATCTGGAACCTCTCAGGTTCCATCAGGCGCCTGGGGTGGAACCATTTCTTTGGTTCCGCCTCCCTGCGACGGGTGGTGGTGGTATGGAAGTCTAGTCTAAGGAGAGAATGATCTGACCATTACAAGGGTTTAACAACTACATCCCCTAGACCCAGATCATTCTGCCATTGCCCAGAGACAAAAATCAGATCTAGCATGTGACCTCCTCTGTGAGTGGGTTCGGAAAGCCGTCATGGAAGCAATGAACTCGCGAACCACCCCTGAGGTCTCACCTGCAGAAGGCAAGTTGAAATTTCCCATGATTAACAGTCTAGGAGACTAAACTGCCAACTCGGCTATCACCTTGAGGAGGTCGGGCAGGGCTGATGATACGTGGCAGGGAGCCAGATATGTAATCACCAGGCCCATCTGGACCCCCCGGCCCCATTTCACAAACAGCGATTTACAGCCAGTCGTTTGAGGGACAGTGGTCTCCCTAGGACAAAGCGCTTCCGTAATAATAACTGCCACCCCTCCACCTCTTCCCTGGGACCATGGCCCGTGGTTCTCCAGAACTGGTCAGAAGCCTGCTGAAACCCACCTCTGTTCTGCTCCCATTAGGAAATAACCTTCTCCTGGTTGGGGAAAGTGTGCTCTGAAAGGACAGGTCCATAATCTACATGCTTTTAAACATACCAGACTTTGCCAGAATTATCCAAGCGTCTCTTTCACCCCACTGGGATAAAGTAACAGACCTTCAATTCTTTTTTCTTGGCAGTTGGTGTCTCTTAACTGCAGTTCTTCAGGAGAAGATGAACTTCTCTTGGATACCTAGATTGGCTTTAGAACAATTTGTTTCTGACACAGGGTTCATACCTATGTCCCATGTGGTACAGCAAAGGACTGTTGACTTATTTATTTTATTTATTTTTATTTATTTTAATTTGTCAAACATGTACTAGATAACAGGTACAACTATAAACATGGACATGAACAAGGAATGAGTACAAATAAATGGGGACAGTAGGACAGGGAGGGGTATACATAAGCATGCCCCCTTTACAGACCTCTGGGGTGAGGTCCAAGCTAGAGTTGAAGGTTGAAGCTGTGGGGGTCAGCAAATGTAACAACACAGTCAGGTAGTGCATTCTAGGCACTGAGAACTCTGTTGCTGAAGTCACGTTTTGTGCAATCAGGTTTTGAGCAGTTTTGTATCTATTGTTTTCCCATGTATTATTGAGGTGGAAGCTGATGTAGTCATTGACAGGTAGGACATTGTAGCAGACAATTTTGTGTACTACACTTAAATCAGACCATAGGCGGTATAGTTCAAGGTTGTCCAATCCCAAAATTTCAAGCCTGTTGGCAGTAAGCAGAAGAGTGGAGTACTCTTCTCGTGAAGTACCTCTGGACTCACTCAATTGTGTTAAATGTCCAATATACAGTGTAGATTCCAGGCAGAAGAACCATATTCAAGAATTGGTGTGGCAAAGGTTTTGTATGCCCTTATATTTATTTGTTTGCTTGTTTACTTACTTATTTATTTACTTATTTACCATACTTATTTGTTTATCTTTAGCCTTATCTTTCTAGGGGGACATGTTCTTGTGATATCACCTCCATCTCCCTTCAATACAGGTGTAGAAACTAGACAGTCAATGGTAGAAGAGAATATTTGTAGCTAGGTTGAACTGTGATGTTTTTGGTGCTTTGTGGTTTTCTTACAAATATTTCATTACCAAATGAGATAACATCCTAAGTGCATTAAATTCATTAGCCTGGCAGCCATTAGATTTGATATAATAAATATATGAATTTTAAAAAAGAATGTGCCCTTCCAAGTTGACAGCACTAATTTGTAAGGATTTTTTTTTTGTCTCTTAACTAGAAATTCATTTTTGACATTTGCATTCCATAACAAAATGTTCTGAAACCTACTGGTCAGCAGTTCCTTTCTTCATCACAGTTATACACATTTTAATAAATCAAATATAGTAACATTTTAATGTATATTATTTAGAATAAATTTTAATAAATGTATCACCCAAATTTAAAATCATGGCTATATGAAGAATGGAGGCCATGAGCAGGGACTCACTGGTTTTCATGAAATGCTTAATTTTTTTTTTAATTCAATCCTTCCAGATTGAATTAAACAGAAAAATACTCTATTGCAATATGATATAGTTAGAGATTTCATATTTACGTAAGTGAACCCTAGAGACTACTTAGTGAATGTCAGTATACCTCCATTTTGGGTTCTTTTGTTTTTTTTTAAATAATTTTTTATTGAAATTTACATATAAAACATAAACATGATATGCATGACTATATGCATATATGCATTAAAATGAAGAACAAGTACAATAAGAAAAAAAAATGAAAAAAAAATGTATACCTCCATTTTGAATGGATGGCAGTCCTAACACATTTTCTTTGTCATTCCTTGTTTTATTTTTTTTTCTTAGTCGATTCCTCAATCCATTTGTGTGGAAAAATGTCATCCTGGATTTGTCAAGATGGCTCGAGAAGGGGAGCCAGTTTGCTGCTACGACTGTGTTCTTTGTCCAGAGGGGACCATCTCCACTCAGAAAGGTGGGTACAATGTTTCATCAAAAATAAGACCCTGTCTTATATTTCTTTGAACCCATAAAAAAACACTTGGCCTTATTGCCATGTGCTGAAGTGCCCAATTGGGCTCATTATCAGGGGATATCTTATTTTGGGAAAAACAGGACAACAACAGAGGAAATGATTCTGGGTTTATCCAAAGCATTTTGATCAATATGCTTTTAAAAGCATGGTATAAATTGTTGCCCTAAGAAAGTATTGCTTAGAAAGTAAAATTGCTTTAATATGAAAGAAATATTCCTTTTTGTTTTTCTCAGATATGGGAAAATGCACCAAGTGTCCAGATGATAAATATCCAAATGAAGACCAAACCCAATGTATCCCCAAAGCTCTAACCTTTCTTTCTTATAAAGAATATCTGGGCATAATTTTGGTCTCTTTTGCTCTACTCTTGTTCCTAATCACAGACTTTGTTTTATTCATATTCATTAAATACCGGGAAACTCCCATTGTCAAAGCCAATAACCGAGACCTCTCTTACATTCTTCTGGTCTCCCTCCTGCTTTGCTTCTTGTCTCCTTTTCTCTTCATTGGTCAACCAAGAAAAGCCACCTGTCTTCTCCGACAAACACTGTTCAGCATCATCTTCTCAGTTGCCATTTCTTGTCTCTTGGCCAAAACCATCACAGTGGTGCTGGCTTTCCTGGCCACAAAACCAGGCAACCAAGTGAAGAGATGGTTGGGAAAGAGCTTGGCCAACTCCATCATCCTTTCTTGTTCTACTCTCCAAATTACCATCTGCTCCATCTGGCTTGGAGTTTCTCCCCCATTCACTGATTCTGACTTCCATTTCCAACCTGGAATGATTATCCTGCAATGCAATGAGGGTTCTGTTGTCATGTTCTACATCACCCTCAGCTACATGGGCTTCCTGGCTACCATCTGCTTCACAATGGCTTTCCTGGCCAGGAATCTCCCTGGGGCCTTCAATGAAGCGAAACTGATTACCTTCAGCATGCTGGTCTTCTGCAGTGTCTGGGTGACATTTGTGCCTACCTACCTGAGCACCAAAGGGAAATACATTGTGGCTGTGCAGGTCTTCTCCATCTTGGCCTCCAGTGTTGGGCTGTTGGGCTGCATCTTCATCACCAAGTGTTACATTATCATTCTGAGGCCAGACTTGAATACAAGGGAGCAGCTTATTACAAGAAGAAATGTTGAAATGTGAAGCAGAGGAATTTTGACTCTGAAAACTTTCCCAAGCTCTTTTGCATATGTTCATTAGCCAATGGTTCTGCTTGAGAAAATTAAAAGCCGGTACAATAATGTCTCCTCCATAGTTACCTAGCTGGATTGCAAGACATTCTCTTTTGAGCAGTTGAGATATCACATATGCCCTTAGAATACATGAGCCTTGAAATGCCCTATCAAAATGTTTTTTAAAATGACATTATTGCAATGGGTTTGTTGTTAATATGCCAGAAAAACATAGCATAGGAAAGTCCTTTTAAAATGTCATTATATAGGGTAGAATAGAATAGAATGGAGTGGAGTGGAGTGGAGTGGAGTGAAATGGAACGGAATGGAAAAGAGTTGGATAGAATTTTTTTTTGGTCAACTGTGATTGGACACACAGGGAATTTGCCCTAAGATCAAAATATTATGGGATCAAATGCAAGTCTGTATGGAAGAGATAATAGGCCAAAAATACAAAAGAAACCAGAATTTGTCTTGGTGCATATGCTCTCAGTGTACATAAAAGAATAATAATAATAATAATAATAATAATAATAATAATAATAATAATAATAATAATAATAATAATAATAATAATAA
>JANHFP010006475.1:21658-33390 GCA_032468135.1 Calamaria suluensis
AAACGGGTAGACCCCATAACTACCCGCGCGGCCGCATTTTGTACCAGCTGGAGCCTCCGGATGCTCCCCTCTGGGAGGGGATGACAGATTTGTGCAAATATGGTGTGACTGTCAACTAAATAGGTAGAATGCTGCAGCTGAAGCAGTAGACCTCAGCACTAATCTTTATTTGGCTCAATTTATTTCTGCCAATTCTGTGGTTTTACGATAGGCTTAAGTTCATAGTTTTGCATGAGGTAAAAACAATCAAACCATTTAACCTTAAGCCACATAATAGTGCAAGCAGCCACCCATTAAAGTGTGAAAATGAGCAGATGCAACTGCAAAAAGCAAATTTAGAGAAGCTTACTGCACAACCTGTTTATGTCAAGTTTTAATTTATTTACCAGTTTAACTGCAATGTTTTTTCTCCCAAGTAGAATTCAAATACACAAGTCATCACTAATGGAGGCAGTAGTCAATTAGTCAAAATCAAAGTTACTCTTATAATCAGGCTACAGCCAAGCACAGACTTTTGGATAGTTGGTAGAAGGCAAAGATATTACTTTCTATAACAAAACTCCTTGATTTCAACTTTTAAATAAAAAGGCTTGTCACAAGCCTATTTATATTTTTACAATTCTCAATCCCATTCTCACTTGATCTTCTTCCATTACTTTGCTTATCCATTCTTTCAATTCGTCTAATCCCTTTCTTTCAGAATATATGCTCTGAATTTCAATGTTTTATTTTCTTTAAAGACAAGCTTTCAGTTGTGATCCTCCTCCCTGATTTATTCACCTTTATCCACTGATTTTTATGCTTGGAGGCATGTCTCCTTCTCTCCTAATGGCCTGTCTTGCAGAGCGGGATTTCTTCTGCTTTGATGAAAATCAACAAAAGTAAAGACAGTGCTACATATTTTATCTGTTTACCATGCTGTCCTTTTTGAGAAGAAAAAACCCCCCACAACTTTTTGTATTTTTGGGATCCAACTGCAGGAAGGACTACTCCCTGGACCATGTGCAATTTTTTCTTAAAAAGTGCCTTCGGATCAGTTTTTGAGTGTTGGTGCCTTCCTGGATACTCCCTCCAGGGTTTCTTTTTAAGGGCTTGCTTGCCCTTGTTTCCTTCTTAGGGCTAGGAATGGGGGCCCCAAGGTCAATCAGCTGGTTTTGTCCCCAAGGTGGAGCTAGAACTCAGTGTCTCCTGATTTCTAGCCTAATATGCCTTACACACTATACAAAACTGGCTCTCCTATGCAATGGGCCAATGGCTATTTTCTCAGTCTTCATTCTGGTGAAAGGGAATCAAGTAGTCTCTGCAGAACTTACTTTCTACCTTGCCTTGCCTTTTTGTGTGTTATCCCATTAATCTATCTGATTAATTCTCCCACTAGTTGTTCTTTAGCAGCAACTGAGTACCAATTATATCAGTGGGTTCTCCTAGGATATGAAGAGTCAAAGGTAGGAGGTTAGCACATGAATCACTACATGTACAATGATACTCTGAACATAAAAAAGGATGAAGTGGGTGGGGGGAGTGTGCACCTAATATTTTATTGTTGCTGACAGATGCCAAAAAGAATGAACCTCAAAGAATTAACCTCTTTGTTTAGCAACTGAACAGTTGTGGCAGAGGCTGCTTCTCCCACACTGCTTAATGACTTGGCTGCATTAGAAAGTAGAGGAAAAAAGCTTGTTCTGTTTCCATGACTATTCACCCTTTAGCATCTCAGCTGAAGAGGACAACAACTGATCTTATTGATGTCAACTCCAACCACTACATTGTACACTGCAAGCTACAAGCTTCATTTAATATTTGGCCAATAAATATGCTAACCACATTCTGATAATACTTGTCTTTTAAAAATGCTTAGGGTTTTTGTTTTGTGTGTTAAATTTCAACTGAATTTATAAATACTGAGGAAGATGTAATGCACACACATTGGCATACTCTATTACTATACTGAAAAAGAAAGAAGACTTAAGGTATATTATTTGTTATCTGCATTAAATGGGGAAAATGCTTGCCTTTACTTTTGCTTTCTCAGTATAGTTAGAAGTAGATTATAGCTATCACTCGATTTTAGATGGTATGCACATCAATGATTTATTATTTTCCTAGCTTGGTATATAACCACTCTACTAACCTTTACTCATGCTATACAGCTTCAAAATATATAGGCTAATGTTATGACAAAGTTATGGTAAATACAGATTTTTAAAATGATTTTCTTAGACATGCCATATTGACTCCCAAAATTCTTCTACGGTTGTCAATCCAAGAAGTTTTTAGAAGATAAATTTTGCTGATCTATGCAGACTTGTTGACTTTTTCCAAAGGAGCCCCAGTTATCAGTTTACAGATATGAATTTATTACTAGTTATATTTAAAACTCCACTCCTGATTATCGTTCTTTCTTCTATCTGCTGATTACATCCTTTTGTCTTTTCTCAATTGTGCAGAGTTGCATGTGCTTGGCCAACATCGCTTACAGATTTTCCACTGATTATTATTCAGGAAAGTCTACCTACATTGTCTCTGCTAGAATGATGAGACTGATTCCTGGATCATTTCCAGGAAAGTGAAGTCACCTATGAGCATATGATCACCAACGATCCAGTCAGCCATTTTCTAAGTCCTTCCAACTGCTGCAAAGCAAGCTAAGAGAGGTCGTTACTTACTGCATTTTTACTAAAGAAGTGAACAGAAAATTAGAAAAACTACACTAACACTAATTTTATACCCCAGCAGATTGATGGAGGTGATCTTATCAACCTCTACTTTTTCTGTGTCATTTTCACCCTAAAAAAAAAACCCCAGGACCCCATGCTATTATTTATTAAATTTATAAGCTACCCATCTCACTGTCAAGCAACTCTATTAGATCTTGACAGCAGGAAGGGAAGCTAACTTCCTGCATTTTCAAATGATATAGTAGAGGAATTAATTTAGTCCCAAATAGTCAGAGCGGCTCTTAGGGATGAAAATTAAATCCTGAATAATAAATGCAGAAACAATCTTAATATAGTAAGATCATCGAAACAGCATATAATTCTCTCCTTTTCTAACTGCTGGAGTTTTCCATCCTTTTTCTTCTTCAGCTACAGTGAAACAGATGGCAGAGTGTTGTCAGACTCATCCATATCCTATTGTTCTTTTTCTACATGCTTTACAAGCGGAGTGGCATATATGTGTTTTTTATAGCCTCTGCTGCAATGATGGGGGTGGGTAGATGGAATAGCAAAGTGACCTACATTGAAAAGGATTTCCCCTGATCATATCTGTTTGATTAGAGATTGAGATGATGAGATGGAGTGGAAGAAATTAATATACAACAGGCGCCAATAGCAATGAAAAAGGGAAATTGGGTAAAAAAAGTTTCACCTCTTATAATAGTCACTAAAAATGAATCCTCTATATGGAACACAGATTAAAATGTTAAAATATGTTCTCTAATGAAAAATAGAAAGGCTAAAAATACAACCTTGACTGAAAATGTTTTCTTACCCATTACGCGAAAATGCAGAATGAAAAGTGACAGTGAACTCATCTTATTTATCTACAAAGCAATCAATTTAAAAACAGGAAGCCAGCACCATTAAAAATTCATCTTTTTTCTCTTTTGTACCAGCTGAAGGGGAGAGCCTTGAGAGCTCATTTTGTCTCTGTGTGAAATCTGTGTCTTGACTTCTTCTGTCTCTGCCTTTATGACTCTTTGCAATGCTTCCTGTTATGTTTGCTGCAGCTGTATCCTCCATATCAGTCAAACTAGCACATTCTTCTTCTCACAGATTCCTTTCACAAAGGATTTCCTAAAACACCCGTCCCACATTTGCTATAATCGGTTACCGTTATGGAAGCCAAATCCTGTTTGTTCTTTATTGTCGTCCTCTTGATCCATACAACCTTCATTTGTGTTACTATTCAACCATCATTCATTCATTCATTATCACCAACTACCTCAACGTACTTTGTCCTTATTGATTATTCATTTTGTATTGAACCTGTACTCTTTCAGCACCCATTCATGCTTGACTTTGTCTTCTCATTTTATACAACCATTTATTTTTTTCAGTATGAAGCTCCCACTGCATCCAAATTACTTCTGTTTTTCTTGACATAACTCTTAATTTGATATAACGAAGTGATCAAAAGCATTCTTGTACACAGCCTTTTTCATATTTTCTCAATAAACATGTATTCCATGTACAAGATTAGACACAATACACAGTACTTTTCTCCTAGCATTTATACAATTTAAGATTTCTTCACCCGTTTCCGTGTCAAAGTTCACAAATTCATATGCTTGCTCCAGCTTTTTCAAATAAGTTTACTTTGTAATTATTAATTCCACTTTTCTTGACAAATATGATCACTTTGGGCTTTGACACATTAATTTTCAGATACACGCCCCTTGTTGCTTCATATAATCTAACATTTGCTGCAAATCCTTTGGATTCTAAGCTAATAACACCATATCATCTATTTACAAAAATGCAACACATTCATGGCTCCAAACATTACACCCATTTTCTAGTCATTTATGTATAACAAACAGAAGACAACATACCTCCCAGTAAGATCTCCCATTCAATGTTGAATCATTTGCTAAGCATTATATTTATTTTTTTACCTACTTACCTACCAATTAAATTTATTACATTTTTTGGCTGCTGATCTTACTTGCATGTGACTCTGGTTGGTATACACAATTAATACACAAGAAAAACCAGAGTCTTCTTCCATGAAAAACAATTTTTAAAAAAAGTTATATTTAAACATGCAAGAGGAGAGTGCACTCTAACTATGTACAATATAAACCATTTAAAGGATTCCACAATTCCTTTGGATCTCCAAACCCAGTTGCCATATCCACATTTTGAGGGCATTGCAAAGATATGCAGGGTTGGGGGCCAATCTTACCTCTGGGAGAACGATGTTCTATTTATTCTCAAGACTTCTTTCATTTCATTACTCATGTTTTAGTTCCATTATATCTGTCTCTTATCCAATTCAAATGTACAGTAACTTTCAATTACATATTGGGAAAAAATATTCCACTTGAAATTCAAGTCTATTCATGTTATCATATGCTTTGAACAAATGGGCAATTAATTTTTCATATTCATACATTTCTTAATGATTTGCCGAAGAGCAAAAATCTGGCCTGCACATTCCCTGCCTACTATAAATCTGCGCTGTACTAATAGCTGTATCTTAAGTAGAAGTCCCTAAGTTATACAGCTGCTTCTTAAGGGCAGTACCATCCTCTCAAAATATCTCCCTGGAGCTAATACACAATGACAATGAAATAGCAGTTCCACCTTGCTTAGGTTAAATTTCAGATTGTTTTATTCAACCCACACCTCAACACCCTCTAGACACAACAAAATTTCAACAGCATCTCTAGATAGCCTGAGGTGGCAATTTATAACTGAATATCATCAGTATATTGACAGGATCCACTCCTAATCTCCTGATTCTGTCTTTTACTGGTTTCATTTTAAATCTTAGATATTATGAGGAGAGCACCAACCAGGGCATTCTCCCAGGAGTAGATCAATAGTTTATAGCACTTTCAGGACTTCTCCAGATACATTAGCTGCAATGATCTTATTCTCTTAGTAGCCATCTAAGATAAGCTGATTTTCCTTTTCTTTCTCTATCTTTTCTAGATACCTTTCCTCCCCAATCCCTTAATTTTATATTCATGGGCTCTCCGACTTCACCATTCACAAAGGTATCCATCATCCCTTTTCTTCTGTCATTATTACGTGCCCTATATAGTACAGTAACAACTTCAGCAAAGGGAGAGATGGGACTCTGTGGGAAGGAAAGACCACAGAAGAACCCAGGAGTGATATCTAGTTACAAGAAGATGGCGGTGTGGGGGAGGGAAGGGGGTGAAACTGATTTACATATTGAATGCAGTTAGCATCTTTTAAGCTGTGGTGCTGGATTTTCCATTAGAGAATGCTTGCTGTACAACAATGATCTTAAGAGTGACAAAGACATGAGTGAGATGTGGGTTATAAGGGTAACATATAAAATAGTGGGCAATCACTTAGCTCATTTAAAAAAAATGTGATTTAAAGATGCTGGCATTTCAGCTTTCTTCTCAGAAAAATAAGCAACCAGAATGTCCGTAAATGAGATGATGCAAAATATGTCTGCAGATGAACTGTCATTTTGCATACCTGCACTGTAATGGTTAACATCCTGTTCCTGTCTAGACTTCAGCTCAAGAAGACTCTTCGTGCAAGCAAAAGTCCAAAAAGCCTTTTCAAAAGCAAATCGGAGAAAACCTCCTAATGAAAAGGTACAACTCTTTCAATCTAACTGCTTTTTCTATTCACATCATCTTTGTCCTCTTTTTGGTTATGCACATGAAAAAATGAGCTCACTCTTCATCAATTCTATATGCTAGAAAAAGCTCCAGTGCGGATGCCAAAGCCTCTTTCCATACTACCAAATGCTGCTAGAACTGCTTGTCTACTTCAAGACAAGACTAAACATTTCATTAAGGTAAATCACATTGACTCTGCTTTGATGAAGACAATTGTACTGCCTCACGGATGTAATATGCCTTAATTTTTTTTTAAAAAATACCCCAAAGTCACTTATAACCTATGATAAGAAAATAAGTGAATTAACACTTCAAAATAAGCCTTGGAATGAGGCAGAATTATTATTCAAAGAGGACTCATGCCAATTTTCAAATTCTTAAAATGGCATACACAAGCCATTTCTTTCCCATCCATTGTCTCCTGAATTATGTGGGTGCAATGGTATCTTCAGATATACTGGACAGCCTGTTAGAGATTTTTAAAACAAGCTTTCACAAGAGGTTATTATTTCATAGCAGTTTACATGTATGAGTAAACATATAGAACCATATAAAAATGTTTCAAAGATTCACTGGTAATAAAGTATCGGTCATGAATCAATCACATCACATAACGATGAATCCACATACAGATGGTGGAACAACTAGCCTCATGCTGTGACTGGAACAATCTGGAACGGAACACACTCCTAAAGTGGTGGACTTTAGGAGAAACCCTCCCATACTACCACTTCTTAAAATACTAGACAACACAGTATCCACAGTTGAGACCTTCAAATTTCTAGGTTCTATCATACCTCAAGACCTAAAATGGACACCTAGCATCAAAAATGTCATCAAAAAAGCACAACAAAGAATGTTCTTTCTGTGCCAACTCAGAAAGCTCAAACTGCCAGAAGAGCTGCTGATATGGTTCTACAGAGGAACTATTGACCTGCAACTGTCTGGTTTGGTTCTGCAACCGAACAAGACAGACACAGACTTCAGAAGATAATTAGAACTGCAGAAAAAAGAGTTCCTACCAACCTGCCTTCCATTGACGACCTGTATTCTGCACGAGTCAAAAAGAGGGCTGTGAAAATTTTTACAGACTCCTTGCATCCTGGACATAAATTGTTTCAACCCCTACCCTCAAAATGATGCTATAGAGTACTGCACACCGGAACAACTACACACTAGAACAGTTTTTTCCCAAACGCCATTAGTCTGCTAAACAAATAATTCCCTCAACACTGTCAAACTATTTACCAAATATGCATTATGATTAATCTTCTCATCATTCCTATCACCCATCTCGTCCCACTTTTGACTGTATGACTGTAACTTTGTAGCTTATATCCGTCCTATTATTCAGAGATCTATCTGCATCTAGGAGTATGCATAATGTTTTCATGCTTGCATCAGTGATACCCTCCCTGACCTACACAGCTCATGAATGACACCACTGATCTGCATTAAGGCATGACATGAATAATGGAATGTAATAAAAAATGAGATGCGCTGTCCTCATATTCAATTTTAATATGCAGCTAATTCAAATATTTTATATCTCTTATATTTGAGCTCATATTTGATTTTTTTCTTCCATTCAATTGTATGAAGCCATAAGTTTTGGTTATTCATCAAATTGTTTATTTTGAAAGCATGTATTATTGGACTGAAGTATACAGGACACATTTTCATGACTGAAACAGCATATGGGCCTGAGAAATAACAAATAAAAATGTAATCTGTGTGATTTAACTTACTGTGGTTAGGAATCTAGCCACTGCACTTAGTAACATGGTTTATGACTCAGTGTGTTATGTCAGTTGTGGTTTATTCAATAAATTATGTTTCAGGGTAAACTTGGTTTCTGCCTAATAACTGTGAGAGTAGGTTGGTGAATTGAATAATATTTCAGCTCTTCTCCATGTACAAACTTGTCTCAAAACAGTAAACTAGCTATTAGGAAAACAACCTTATTTCTCACATAAAAGTCTTCTATGGGTAATGAATCTGATTCAATAGGGTGAATTCAATAATGCACATGCACATTCCTTTCTTCAAAAGAATATTCTCAGGAAAAAAGTGCCTTGCTCATAATTAGCATAATAGTTCATAAACAACACACTGCATTATTTCCAATTAATACAATAGTAGGGCTCTGCTATTCATTATACACCATATAGCAATGTCACTTACAGATTAAAAGAGTTTCAGGAATTTGTGAACAGTTTTCACCTAGCACCAAGTAAATAGCAATAGCACTTCAATTTATATAGCATTCACAGTGCTTTACAGCCCTCTCTGAGCATTTTAAAGAGTCAGCATATTGACGCCAACAATCTGGGTCCTCAGTAAAGCTAAGGAACAAATTCTAGACAAACTTTCCTAAAGAGAAAGTTCCAAAGTTAGAATGCCACCATTACAAATATTATGTGTCCATTCATTACCTGCTTTATTTCAAAGGAGCTGTTTCACTGCTAATGACTTACAGTATCTTCAAAGCATCACGAGTGCCACCCTTGGGCTTCACAAGCTCCATTTTGCTGGCAGAAGATTACCAGAGGTCATCACAGCTGAAAATGGAGCTTGGAAAATGAAGGCATTGGAAAAGATATTCGACTGTCATGAGGTGTCTATACCTGCAAATTATGAAAGCCATGGTATTCCCTAAATATAATATGGAACTGAAAGCTGGATTTTAAAGAAGCATTAAAACCAATAGATTACTGAACAAATGAACTCATCTCAGATGATAGGACAAGAAATTTTGCTGTACATTCCACCTTGATTAGTAATAATGGCTTAAATTAACTTAGATGGCAATTGCTGAATATTTGTTCTGTAACTCCTTATGTTTATAAATGTGTAGAGTATAAATGAAACAAATATTGGTCTTCCTTTGCACAAAACACATTTCCAAACCATTTGCTTTTCAACCAGTTCCATTTTCCCTTATTTAGATATCTTACAATACTCACACCTAGACTACAAGGTCTTTTGTAATCATCTTAATGTAGTTTTGTCTTTTAATATGAAAAGCTCAAATGAGATATTTTTGTAGAAGTTGCAGTACTTGGTAAGAACATTAGAGACAAGAGTGCAGCTGTCTAACTTAATTAAGTTTCTTCTTTAGGCAAAGATTTAGGTCAAACTCTGAGAATTACTGGCAGGATTTTAAATTGCTATAATGTTTATTTGAGTTAAAATGATGCAATACAGGCATAACATTTAAGAATGTAGCCGAATTGGAACAGAAATGACTCCACTAGAGTACATTAAAAGAAACCACCATCTTGCTATTAAAAATGTCAAGGTTAACTATATAATACAAAAGTTATAATTATATAATTAAAATTTATTTAATTAATGTACATAAAATATTTTGTGTATATACTTTAATTATATAATTTAATATAAAATATGATAAAAATCTTCAAATAAAAATTCACTAATGTAGCATTTTCCAGATTAAACTTGCTTTAGCTCCAGCAAGCTGTCTGAAGAAACAATGTCATTAGTTGCCAATGGAAGGACAAGTGAATTACAGTTAGCTTTTCTTCCTTGGCAGGGAGATCCAGCACTGGGAAATAACCTCTAGAATCTCCTTCAGGGTCACTAATTTAACTAATTTAACATTATCTAGCCCATCACAGTAGCAACCACAAGTTATTACACACTGTCTCCTTGGTCTTTTCTATGGGAACCAGCTAGAGGAATTTGATTCTAGTTTCAACCTGAATGCTAGCCATAGAGCAACTGCATCTAATTTACATGTTTGATATCTCAGGAGGCTCAAAGCCTAGTGGGCACAAAGGGTAAATTTCCAGTGTTTCATTGTTAGTGTAAAGGAAACTTGAGAGATTTGATTAATTTCTATTTTTCCCCAGAAATTCACGATTATAAATTTTTTAGACCAGCTGTTTGTTTGTCCTATATCCAAAGGGCCAATTCTTGGAAATGCGGTTTTAGTAGCATCTAGTCTCTGCTTATCTCAGCCAATAAAATAAAATCCTAATTTCATTAATACCTGTCACAAGCCTACATAAAGTAGTTTATCCTGCTAATGTTACTAAACAACAATTCCCAGCAGTCTCGGATAAGATAAAGGATGAAAAAAACTGTAAGGGGCAAAAATTCTCTATCTCCTCATGAGATAGGCTGATAACAAGTTGATGAAATTAAGATTTTACTTTATTGTGTGAAATTTGCAGTGAGAAAATATTAACTTGGTTCAGATAACTAGTTTCCATCCCTTATAAATATATATATTTATGTATCTATTCTTATTTTTTTAT
The DNA here is from genome assembly GCA_032468135.1 of Calamaria suluensis. Lineage (NCBI taxonomy): Eukaryota > Metazoa > Chordata > Lepidosauria > Squamata > Calamariidae > Calamaria > Calamaria suluensis. Next base: position 32,273 of record JANHFP010006475.1, read on the forward strand.
CCTCAGCAGAAGCAAACACTTGCTGAAAAAACTGTCATTTTTTTATAGTAGCAGAGTTCTCAATATAGTGCCATCCAGCTATACTAGTGTAAAACTCCATTATTTTCATCCAGTACCACCAGTATGTTTCCTTTATTATCTTTATCAAAGACTCTAGAAAATGACAAATATATTGAGTTCTGTGAAGTAGATTTTTATGCAAAGGTACTGCCTGAGCTGGATAAAAAATAATTTAGAAAAGGTGAGCTGAACTCTTTCACATCTGAAAAAAATCCTTAATCTTCTCCAAATTAAAGAAGCAAATGAGATTACTCATTAATGATTACAAAAAAACCCCTCCTGTTCACAATATGCAGAAACAAACATATTCACAAAGTATAATCGTGCATATGTTTACTCAGAAAGAAATCTCATTGTGTTCAATGTGGGATTGAAGCCTACTCATAAAGAAAAAAAAGTAACACGAAAGGAAACAAAAAACATACATAATCTTTTATGTATGATTTTTGTTTCCTTTCATGTTACTTTTTTTTCCGAAAAGAAACAGTTCAGAAATAGAAAGGTTTCTTAGTATAATGTTTGTTGCCAAATCTTGTGAATGTACTAGAATAAATGGAAAAATAATGTATCAAGGCCTTGTCTAGAATGAATAACTAAAGCCAAACTATTCTTAATCAGGAATTTGTATTTCTTTATGGCAGACTTTTCACTAAATGTTCTGAAGCCCATAGCTCCTTGTATAAAGTAAATATATCAAGTGGGAAGAATAAAGCACCATTATAATCAGGGATACTGATCCCATGGATAATGGAAATCAGTGCTAAGAATTTACAGGCCCCAACTATAAGTAAATATTTAGTCTTGTTTGTGCTCTCTTGTCCTTAATCTAGGTAGAATTGTTAAAAAGTAAATCATGAGTCAGCAACTTTTGCAGCACTCTGTCAGATCAAACAGTTAGCAGAAAAGAAGACAAAAAGGGCAGGGCAGTAATTCTTAGCATGAATACCATGTAACTTTGGAGTTTAAAATAGAGACAGCAGATACTATTATTATTATTATTATTATTATTATTATTATTATTATTATTATTATTATTATTATTATTATTATTATTATTA
>JANHFP010006479.1:46793-57237 GCA_032468135.1 Calamaria suluensis
TGGCAGGATGCGGTCTTGTAGATAACCTGGCCCAATGCTATGGGTCGCCTTAAAGATCATAATCATGACCTTAAAGCAAACCCGGTATGCAACTGGTAACCAATGCAGCTCCCGCAAGAGCGGTGTCACCCGAGCAAAGCGGTGTATGTTGTAAAACCCTCTTTTGACACAAAAAGAGATTCAGGCTCCCCCTTTCTTCCAACTGAATGGCAGTATCACCTTTAGGTATCTGACAAAAGCTTTGGATATGAGCAACTTACGACTAGGAACAAGCTTCTTGGCCTGCCTTTAACAATCTATGGCTCTTCCTTTACAGGCTCCTTAGTGGATAAGAAAGGAAAAATCCTCATCCCTGGCATTTATAAGACCGTGGCATCTCTCACAAAGGAGGAGCAGCAGCTTTATGACAAAATTGACTTTGACTTGAAAGAATACGCAAAAGATGTTGGAGCCGCAAAACTGCTCCATGACACAAAGGTGAGGAGGTGAATCTTCTTGCCAGTTTTGTAAGCAAGGAAAGCAAATGTTATGATATGTCACTTTTATGTAGCCTAACACTTCATAATTAAAACCCTGGTTAGGGTTTTTAAAAGGTAACAGGATGCCTAAACCAGGGTTATCCAACCCGGTAGTCTTCAGTTGCATTGGAATGCATCTTCCATATATTATCAGCCAATTCTGGAAAATTTAGGTCGTTCATCCAAAAGGCATCTGGTTAGAGGGAGCTGTTCCGTTCTGTAGACAGTGGAACTGGCACGACTATGCTCTCCATCTACCCCAAACACCCAGATTTGTGGAAATGGCTGCTATATATTGAACCCTGCAACATGGTTGTTGATTAATCGGCATGCTCATCACTTGTGAGCTAAGGTCACTTTCAACTCTGAGCTGTGCTTCTGCAGACACATCCATAACCTTGTATTATTAAGCTGAGATGTCTTTGTTTGCATACACAGGCTGTTGTAATCCATCTTTTAAACATTTGACTCCTCTTTTGATTGGGGAGGGATGTGCATTTGGAAGGCCTTTAAATAATTTCTAGTAAGGATGCTTTCTCTTGCTGATCTGAAGCAAAAAAAAATTTTTGGTGCAAATGTGGGCATTCATATTGCACCATAAGCATCTTTAAAAGAGGAGGAATCCATATTTTCCTGGATTTTTTGGGACCACAGGTAGCCCTCGATTTAGTACTACAGCTTGGGTCAGAATTTACATTGCTAAGCAAGGTGATTGATTGTCAAGTGAGATGGCCTGCTTTACCATTTTTTGCCATGGTTTTTAAGTGAATCATACAGTCATTAAGCAAATCCAGTTTTCCCCATTGACTTTGTTGGTTGGAAAGGATGATCACATTATCCTGGGGTGCTGCAACCCTCATAAATTCATGCTGGTTGCCAGTTACCTAAATGTTGATTGGGTGACTGTGGGGATACCGTGACAGTCCTAAGTGTGAACTCTAGTTGTAAGTCACATTTTTTTCAGAGCTGCAGTCTGTAAACGAATTGGTTGTAAGTTGAGGAGTACCATTTGCCCAGTCTCAAGAAATATGTGTTTGAATATCTTAACAAGAAGTTAAAGATAGCATTCTATTGACAGCTGAATTCCACCATGTTGTTTCCTAGAATTGCACAGCTACCCTGAGAATCGGGAAAAGATGTGGTTTCTTGAAAGACCCACTGTCAGATGTGGCATTTGCATTTTGATTAGTGAAATATAATAAACAGCACATCACCTGTAATAAATTCAGTAAGAAACTCTATACACCTAGTGATTAAAATAGAAGAATGAGAGGAAGAAAAAATTCATGTACGTAATCATGTATTAAAATCAATCCAACCCTTAAACCTATTACTAAATGTGGAGCATAAAAACACATTGTTCAATATTGGCACGTTGATCTAAAGAACAGAAGGTAAGCCTGATCTTTTACTGGAATTAATATTAGGCCACTGGGGGAATACAAATATTCCAGTTCTGTCATTATCCAAGGTAGCCAAGTGTTCATGATTTATAGTTTTGCCTTGAATCATTCTGCTACACTCATGCTTGACTTCATCTCTAATCTTTAATGGTTTTTTATAGGAAATGATTTTGATGCACAGATGGCGGTACCCATCCTTATCCCTTCATGGCATAGAAGGGGCTTTCTCTGGATCTGGTTGTAAAACAGTGATACCACGAAAAGTGATTGGCAAATTTTCAATCCGACTAGTGCCAGACATGACTCCAGAAGTGGTGACAAAGCTGGTATGTGTAAAAGGAAAGTAGATAAGGAAGCTCAAATCACAATTCAGAACATTGTGTGTTAACTACAAGATTAGGGCTGTGCTAGAAATCCCTTCATTAGGGAGGGAGGCTATGTTTTGGACTTTTTTCCATTTTCAGTTGCAGCTTTGCAAATAGTTTTTTGATTAATGCTATGTAGCATCCATGATTTATAAAGTTATCTCAAGCAATAATCCAAAGCCTACATGTGAGAGAAGTTGGCAGAATTGAAAAAGTCTCAACTTGTGATATAAAAATCCAAGCTTGGACATTTCCTGTCCCCATAAATAGTTTTTGATTTTTAAACACACACACACACACACACACACACTGCTTCCTTGGCCTACAAACTGCTGTGAATTCTCAGTAAGTTTCAGTTTCATCTAGAATGTTCCCTGATATATGCTATAGTGTACTCCAAGTAAAATATTGGTATGAGTGCAATTCAAACTTTACCCAGATGCAAAATAGAGTTGAAATACATGATTGTACCTGAAACAGCTTATTTATTCAAATGTAGGAAATTGATGTGTCTTAAACAGAGTTTCTGCATAATTGACCAATTTTGTTTTGCTGTTTTAAATAACCGGGTTTTAATTATTACTAAAGGTTGAAGATTACCTAGCCAAAAGGTTTGCTGAATTGCACAGCCCCAACAAATTCAGTGTAAAGCTGGGCCATGGCGGAAAGCCTTGGGTGTCAGACTTCAATCATCCCCACTATATGGCTGGCAGAAGAGCCATGAAAACAGGTCAGTACATCTTTCATTGTTTCTTTCAATATCCTAATTGAAATATGATCTAAGATATCTTTTGTGTGTGACCTGTATCAAGATAAAAAAAATGTAGATACTTTAGAACACGGGTGTCAAACTTGATCACATCATGTGGCATATTGTGACTTTTTTGCCTTTGTGGAGCCGGGGTGGGTGTGGCCTGCACGAATCCGGCCTGCAGGCCGCCAGTTGGACACCCCTGCTTTAGAATGACTGCATACAGTTTTCATGAAAATCGACCTGGGAAATGGTCCTTGAAAAAGATAACTGATGGGTATTGTGTTAATGCCATACCAACCTGTTGGACAATTATAAAGAGGTACATGACAGAAAATACTTTTTCACAGCCTAAATATCAGGATGCATATCAGGATGGATTTCTGATAGTCCTAAGAGCACAACCAAACTTAATTTTGGGTTGTGAGAGTGAAAATCCAACACAACTGGAAGCTACCAAGAATGATAGGGTTGGTAAAGAAAATGAGGATTGCTGTTAATCCTCTTTTATTTTTTTTTCCTAGTCTTTGGTGTGGAGCCAGACCTGACTCGAGAAGGCGGTAGCATTCCTGTCACACTGACCTTTCAAGAAGCAACAGGCAAGAATGTGATGCTGCTTCCTGTTGGGTCTGCTGATGACGGAGCCCATTCTCAGAATGAGAAACTGAACAGGTGAAGCATATATATTGTTTATCATTACACAAAGTTGGAGCTCTGGTGCTCTGAGCCAGCTTTAGCTCATAGGCTGGAGATTTTCCACTTGTATTCTAGGTTTTGCTGGAATTGCTTGGGTTTTGGGGGTTTTTGGCCTACATTTAAAATTAGGTGTTTCTTTTCCAGGTACAACTATATTCAGGGAGTGAAGCTTCTGGGTGCTTACCTTTACGAAGTTGCCAAGTTGAAGAACTGAATCTGAATTATTTTATTTTATTTTTATTTTTTGCCAATTGTGCTTTGGGATCTGAAAGATCGTCAAAGTACAGTAATTACCACAATCTTGAAAAGTTGCACTAGTTTTGTTCCCTTTTTCTCCTAGTCTAACTGATGCCAATATACCTGGTGGAATATTTTGAATCTCAGTATAGAGCACTTTATACAAACATGATAGTTGCTGCTGATTTTCTTCCTTTTCTAAAAAAATATATCACATGCTCTGTTCAAGACGTTATTCCAAGACAGCAACTCTTCAATTTACTTGCCTTCCCTTCCAAACAAAGAAGGATGAGTGGAATCTGTGGAAAACTTCTAATGGTTGTGCAATCTAAGCTAAGAAAGCAGCAGCAAATGATCACATAATGCCTCACATTGACTTGCCCCAAAACAGAATCTGAGCCCAATTCTTTGATCTTAGTGGAAGAAAATAACAGCTTATCCTTGAACTTGCAAAAACAGCACGCCTTTCTAGAAGGATCCAAAAGGAATGAAAATATAGCCATGGGTGGTGAAAGAGCAAAAGAGCGCCTCATTCCTCCCTGTGGGACTTGTAGTTGCTTATTTGCAGATTTTTCCAATCTGTGCAGACATCTCATGATAATAACACATTGGTATTTTTCTACAGCATTCTTTGTACTCCATGTGGAAAAGCTGCTAAGTAAATTCAATTTTGATCTATCAATTCTGGTGTCATTTATTGCTAGACATTGAAAGTTTGAATCTATCAATGGCTTGCAGCTTTAAGAAAGCAGGAGGAAAGAGTCGCAAATTCCAGAAGAAATCAAGACTCCACAACATCGTGTGGTTGGTTTATTGCGGCAGCTACAGACTAGAACAGTCTTGTCAATCTTGGTAAATTCAGGACGTGTGGACAAACCCCTAGAATCCTCCAGCCAGCAAGATTAGCTGGAGGATACTGGGAATTGAAATCCACACATCTTCACTGGGCTAAGCATGCCTCAGAATTAGTAGGCTGCCCTCTCCTTTTTGATACTGTTGAAATGTGATATGTGGTTTTTTTTCCAGCTTTCCCTACAATTAATTGCAGTCAATTGCAGTTTTCTCAAGTCATAATTTCAAGTTGTCTTAATTACATTCCAGATGGACGGTCATTTAAACCACCTTATACAAGCAGAATTCGCATGTGCTAAACCATAGTTTACTGAACAAGCCATAGAATTCTGGTTAGCACTGAACCATAAAACACAGTTTCCAAACCAGAGTGACTTTGTTTATCCGACATATTGAACAGAAACCAAGGAAAACCTATTTTAACTTGATGAAATGTATAAAGCCAGCTTTAATCATTCTACTTTAAACATCTAAAATAACAACGTATGCTATAACTTTTCCCCAGATGGATTTTAAGTCTTATTCTTCAGTGTTAAATCAAATCATGGTCATTGACCAGCATAAAGAAAGTGAGATATAGTAATTTTTTAAAAAGCAAAAAGTATACATTAAGAGTACAAATAAACATCTAACAAATTTTGAAAAACTAGAAGATATAAAAGGTATGTGAATAAAAACTAAAATTATAAACACCAATAAACACCTGCAATAAACAGGAGACTTTAATGGAGTTCATACATAAAGTACGGGTGTCAAACTGCGTCACATTGCCATCGTGACGCTTCATGGCGTTTTTCACATTCACAGAGCTGGGAGTGGACGTGGCCTGTGTGATGCATCTGGCCCATGGACCGTCTGTATGACACCCATTACGAAATGTCAAATAATTATAAAAATGAAACGAGTAAAAGAAAATTTTGGAAGCTCCAGAGGCTATACAAGAACATGGTCCTCATACAACTTCTGGAGGTTGTACAAGAGCACACATTTTTCTCATGCAGCCTCCAAAGTCACACTAGAACGGGCCGTGCTTTTAAGAATCCTGGCTTTGATGAATGCTGGTGTGTCACCCAAAACGTCATGGCATGTCACTTTTGACATGTGTCAGGTTCACCATCACTGAACTATGTGCTCATTCAAACTACAGTGTATTGTAGCCAGGTTGGTATCTGAAAGTAGCAGAGGTTTTGAATTGTTCTGTACATCCTGAGTACATTCAGTAATATTGGTGAGTAAAGGTGAGATGAGGCTAGTATGACTGTTTCTGTAGTACAGACACTAAAGAAACATATGCTGCATTGTATCTGTGTGTCCAGCGTATCCAGGGCATTGGATCTTTCATAAGGAATTGTCCCATATCGACCTTCAAGGTCAGCTGAAGGGTCTATCTCAGTTGTTTCATAATTTTGCATAAGAGTTATGAGCAGGCCAAAGAAAATATTTTTGAATACTAGGTTGCTGTTTTTACTGGTTTCCATCCATATATTGTCCCATATCGACCATCAAGGGCAGCTGAAGTGTCTATCTCAGTTGTTTCATAAGTTTGCATAAGAGTTATGAGCAGGCCAAATAAAATATTTTTGAATACTAGGTTGCTGTTTTCATTGGTTTCCACCCATGATACAACTAGCTATAAAAAACAAGCCACAAGGGAATTTTAGAGCGGTGGCCAGATAGATAATCAAGGGATCATTTATTTGAAGGCTTGAATCATTACTTGGAATAATTAATCTTTGCCCTTAATCCTGCTGTCCATCATATTAAAAGCATAAAGGTACGGTGGGGAGAGGGGTTGCTTTTATAAAAAGAGCTGCATGCTACAGAAAGGATCTTGAACGAGCAGTGCTTTCTGCATTGGATGGGACAAGAAACCTTATTTGCTGTCAGAATTTTTGTCATGGTAAGCCTTCTTCAAAATTTAAGTTTATTGATTGTAATACTGCAAAATGTAGAGATGTCTACCTTCAAATGACTTCAGATGGACAAGCTGCTTTGATCAGAAGGCGTTTGGTAGCACCTTTTCAAACTAACAGGCTTTATTAAAAGTTGTTGTGAGCCAAGGCTCACGTCTGATGTTTGACTAACGTAGCCAATACATCTGTCCTTTAAGTGTCTCCTTAGTTCAGAAGAGTTATCATTTTGGAAACGTGTACCAATTGTAATTCTATGTGCCAAATGCAGATGACTTGCCCAAAGTGCAGACAGGATTTATGCATCATGCTAAATTGTAATAGGGCATATATTATGGTAGCTTGGTGTATATATCCAATGTGATTTCCTAGTTTTCTTTTTCCAGCTCAGCATATAGGTGATTCACTGTAGTTCATTAAATCACAATGGGTCAAATTGCCTTTGTACTGATCTAATTAGAGATAGTACTGCTTTGCCATATCTCCCTCTTTATCTGTATTTGAAGAGAAGTAAATCCATCTTTGCAACTCTATAGGATAAGACAAATTGACAAGCTACTGGAATCGTTTGGTAGCGATAGATTGTAATGTTAAAGTATTGGAATAAACCGAATTTAACTTTCCATGTTTTTTTATCAAGAAAGGTTACCTGTTCTCCAGCATTTCTCTCCTCGCTTAATCTAACTGGGAAATCTAATTTTCTAGTCTCATTTTGAGACATTGTTAGGGAATTATAAAGGCCCTATGCTCTGCATCCCGCTAATTGGATGAATCTGACCCACAAGTCTGACCATTTCATATTTTAATTCATTGCTTTCCATATGCTAATCCAATGCACTTTGGGCTTCTTACGTAGCATGATGTGTGCTAGCATAGAGAAAAGATCAATGGCTTCTTTTAGAACAGGAAACCATCATTTTCTTCCTCATGGCAACATTGGCACTATGATAAGTAAATGAGTTATAGTTTGTTAATAGATTTCTTAGCTTATTCCTGATTTGCCTTTTGTCAATTCAGAGATATGTAAGCTGAGGGGAGGGAAACAATCATGTAACTGCATGCCTGGTTTTTTTTCAGGTGTTCAATCAGGCATTATGTAAACAATTGTTTCCTTAGTAAATGTACCATATTTATGTAGCCATATTACAGTATGGCCTAAATGCTAACTTGTAATGCTTGGGAAATTTTGCCCAGGCATGCTTATCAAGATGTGACTGCAGTTAATGTTACTCATTATCTAAAATGCCACAGATTTGAGGAGCCTTGTGCACAAAAACCAGTAATTATCCAGTACTCATGGGAAAAGTTTTGTTTTAGGATACTTTTTTATTTAATTCTTAAACAAAGATGAAGCTCCTGTTCTGATGGGATCAAGTGGGAGCTGAATGCTATTTGAAAAGCTGGTATTAAATACATTTTAACAAAGGCTGGTATTAAAAACCCAAGATGTAAAGCACGAAATGAATAAAATTGCTACAGCAGAGCTGGGAACAGAATGCCAAAGAGCTACAGGACTGTTGATATCAACTGAGGACAAACAGAATTATTGATCCCTAGGAGAGCAGGTTATCACCACACCCTGCAAAATACTCAACTTTCCTGATGAGCCTTATAGCCTTTTTACTGAAGTCTATTCCGATAAAAGGGGGGAAAATAGGGATTATTTTTTTTCCAGGCAGCAATGGTGAAGTATATCCTGCCCTCTCCACATCAAATAGTCGAATCGGTTCTGATCCCTGGAAGGTAGGTAAACCTGAAGGTGCAAGGGCAATCCTACTTTTCTCCCCATGGGCCTGTCTTGCAGGGGTTGCTGTTTTACAGTTTATCAAATCATTGGGTAAAGCAACCAGGATGCCAAAAGTTGCATCAGACTTTTTTTGTACAGCCGCTGGTGCCAACGAGTCTCTTGCATCCAGCTAAATTCTGGGTAACCACATTGCATGCCTGGACAACGGTGCAAAAGTCCTATGCCAAAATTAATCTAACGGCGAAGCCAGTCAGAAAACGCCGCCTTTTTATTCCCAGGGATTTCTCCTCCTCGCATAAGTGAGCGGTTTCCCAGCGTTGCTGACGGGGGCAAAATGACTGCCAGGCAGCGTGTCCCAAAGGCTCCCCAGCAGGGCAAGGAAGGCGGACGGGACAAATCGGCCTCGGGGAAAGCGCTCGTGGGCCGCCTCGCTCCTCCCTGTCCGCTCCTTGCACCGGCTGCTAGTCCTCCCTCCCGCCGCGGCAGGCTCATAAAAAGGCAGCCGCCGCCCGGCCATTTGAAATTTCCTCAACCGGAGAAAAGGAGCCGTCCGCGAGGAGCCGAAGAAGTGGCTTGGCAGCTTCCCGGCAGCTTGCCCTTAAGCTTTTTGGCGGCGAAAGGGAGGGCGGAGTGGCCGCCGAGGAGATTGCCCCTCTTTGAGTTAGACGCCCCCACTTGGCCGGCGCCTTGTAAGTATTGGGCTCCTCCCTCCGAGTATCTCTCCGAGGGGCTTCCTTTGCCTTCTTCCTTGGACGTCCCGTTTGAGAAATGCTAGCACGAAGGAGAGACCTGGCGGTCTCCCACCTCAGCCGCGTCGCCTGCTCTCCAGCTGGGCAGCCGAAGTCCCCCACTGGCCCATCCGCCTCGCCCTTTTCCCTCCATCCTTCTTCTTCCATTTCGCCCTGGCAATGCCAGATCAAGGGGGGAGAGAGTGAGAGCCAGTCGAGATGGGCCAGGATGAGCGTATCTTTAGGTTGAGCCTGGTGGAAGTGGGCTCTGGTTCCTAACAGGGAAGCCCCGGTTTGAGGGTCGCTGGGTGGAAGCATTTCTGTGGCCTGTGAATGTTTCTTTTGGGGTCTTTCTTTCGGAGAAAGGATCCTTTGAATTATCTTCAGAGTCTTAAATCGAATCCATTTGAGCCGGTAGTCCATTTAAAACTTTCAAAAGGCAACAATATCCATCCTTTGGCTGTAAAAAAAATATTACAAATCTTTAAACTTGTAGTTAGACATTTTTTAAAGGACTGAAAGGGACTTGCTTAGTGATTTCAATAAGGTTTGTCAGTCTGAAAGATCTGTCTTTAAAAAAAAAATCAGCCAAAGGGGGAAAAATCCAGAATTATTATGAAATGAGCCTTGGTTGAACATAAAATCCGTATAGAAGGCATTAGCACAATGAAATTCCACAACTCCTAGCCAATCTCAAGATGCAGTTCCTGTTGTCTGCTGACAGAAAAAAACTTGCAGTGTATAGGTGAGTAAACTTGCAATCTCTCCTTACTTAGAGAGTTTGGCCGCCCGAATCCTACATTCAAGCACTGTTTTTGGCTGCAGTGTGCCCGTTTGCCTTGATGAACATGGCACATTAGATAGGATGAGGTCTCTGGATGCTACTTTCCGTTTGTAAACCCCTACACTTTTCTTGCTCTTTCTCATAGCAGCAGGTAGGCTGAAAAGGCAAAGATACTGTTCAATGTGGTTTGATTGTTGTACTTTATGATTCTTGATGAACATATCTTTTCTATACTTGTACACTGAGAGCTTATGCACCAAGACAAATTCCTTGCGTGTCCACACTTGGACAATAAAATTCTATTCTATTCTTATTGGTAGCATGTCTGCCACCTGCAATCACCACAAACCTAAGCCTCAGCTATTATTTTGGGATCCTTTAGACAAATGGTTATCCAACATCTTCTTAAAAACTTCCAGTGTTGGAACATTCACAACTTCTGGAGGCAAGTTG
>JANHFP010006481.1:81645-94442 GCA_032468135.1 Calamaria suluensis
CTACCATTTTAGTACACCATTTGCTTCAGAATATATTTTTTCTTGTTTTTCTCCTCTAAAAACTATGTGCGTCTTATAGTCCAAAAAATATGGTAAATTTTGTGTGTATGTGTGTGTGTATATATATATATATGTACTCTAGACAGTACAAGATGCACATTTTGTCTGGCAGATACCCAATGTATTATCCCTTGCTATAACAGCATTAAAAGAACCATGCACGAATCAAACTGTATTGTTAGTTTTGCTTGAATTTTAGCTTTCTAAGTGTTAAATATTGAGGGCACCTGTTTCTTATTCCTAGCTATCTGTCAATATACAGAATATTGATTTGTTCTGATGCCTTGTGCGGTATGGGTGGCCACATAAATCAAACAAATGTTGTATATAGAAATCTGGCTTCTTTTAAAATGCTCTAACAGTTAAACCGTTTATTTAGGGTTTTTATAAAAACAATGTATTTTTAAGAGAATAAAAGTATTACAAATGTTGAAAGAAAAAAGTAAGGGAAGATAATAAGTAAATGAAAAAGTGCAAAGAAACAGAAAAGATGAAGAAATAAAAGAAGAAAATGAAGGGAAAAGTTATAAAAAGACATCTTCCTATTTTCTTGAAGCAGTTACAAGTACACATATATTTTGCCCTCTTTCTCTAAAGTTACAATATAATTTTCTTATTTTCATAGTTCATGCTTTCTAATCCTCAAAGCCATAAATCACAAGTTCAGTTTTTCTTTTTTCAGCAAAAAACCCATAAGGGATTTCTAATCATTAACAAATGTAATTGTCCTTTCTGTAATCATACAAATTAATTTTGCTTTCTTTGCTTCTTCTATCATCTTCAGTAGGCATTCTTCCACTCTGGGTATTAGAGTCTTTCCATTTTTGTGCATATAATAATGCCACTGCTGTTATTATATATAAAATCTTCTATAACTCTCTTCTAATTGCCTCTCCAGCAATCCCAGCAAGAAAAGTTTTGCTTCCAATTGAATATTAATATTTAAAGTTAATTGTATCACTGTGAGTATTTGCATCCATTTTTTTTCTTTTTTGCAAGCCCACCGGGCATGCAAAAATGGCCCTTCATGTTTCCACATTTTCATCATACATTTGAAGTAACTTTATAGAGTCTAATTTTATTCTAGTCATGTAAACATTTTATAAAAGTTCTCTTTTTAAGTTGCAGATAGTCCTCAACTTATGACTGTAATGGAGTCTGCTTACATTTATGTTTACAAGTTATTCTGGTTGTAAGTGGGTTACAGCATTGCCCATTAAATAATGAAAATAAAGAAGCATAATTAACTAATGTACACTGCATATAGCAATTGCTATTGTTTTCAGATACTTGAGGGTGAAGGATAAAATATTTGCTGCCTTCCTATAGTGTAAATACTAAAAGTGATGATAAAGGGACTGGTAAACCAAATGTGCAAATAATACATCCTGAAAATATGTTAAGGAGTGTAATAACTAACCAGTTTTTAAATATCACTTTGCCTTAAACTGAATTACTTTTCTCATTAAAAGGAATAGGAATGCAGTACTTTTACATTTAAATCAGCTGATACTTGTGGTGGCAGAAGTAGAAGTGTGAATTGAGTCTGAAATTCTGACTTCCCAAAACTAAAGAAAGGAGGGATTAATCTGACCATTAATGAATAAAACAAAAATCTTATTGATAGTTCCAGATTATACAGTTTATAAGAGACTATAATGGGAAAAACTAAAAGGAAATACTGTAACATCCTGTTGTGTGTGGTTAGGGTTAGGTTTAGTGCACCTACAGTGTGTGGTTGTGTTTTGTTTCTGTTTGTACAAGTGCACTAAATTTGTTTGTTTATTTATTATTGTTATACATACTCAAGGTGACCAACATACCTAGTACTTAGATGTCCTCATCTTTGCTGTGGGGAATATAGTGATTTATTAAACATTGTTAGAAATGCAGGTCTAAGCAAATTTGTGATCCTGTTGAAAATGAGTTGGGCTTGTGTTATTGAATGCATCCCAGATTCCCAGCACTATAAAAAAATATCTTGTAATATGATATGGTAGAACTATGTAATCATTTTAGACCCAGAAAACCTGATGAATCTGGATGATTTCCTGAATATGGGTGTATGTGTGTCATTTCATCTTCTACGATATTGTGAAGTCTTGATTGACATTATTGTTCCTAAGCATTTACTGCCCTCTTACAGAGTTCCGCCAGTCCCATTTACTAGAGAGCTAACCTCAATGAGGAAGGTAGAACATCGGATATAGTACTTGTGAATTGTCTCAGGATGCAGCAGATTGAGCACACAATTTCTTTAAATAGAGAAAGCAATGAAGAAAGTATTACTTCACTGCCTTCATTGCTTCTGCATGGAACAACATGGCATTGCTTTTCCATATTATGAATCACTTCCTTTACTAAGATTTGAGAGTGGAGGACTGAAACAATTTATGATTTATCATGGACAATAAATTAATACTTTTATTTCTGAATAAATTGGCTTTGGAGTCTAATGTTGGGGGAAGTCACAGGAATATAACGTGGCAACCACTTATTTGGATTCTTTGGGGCTTGTAAATCTCAAAGTCATCAAGGAGTATAGAGAAATTTGGACTGCCTTCCTACTCAACACTTGCCCTGCCTGGTTACTTAATTTGACCAAGATGAGGAGACTGGCCCCTTGAGGAAGGAGACAGTCTTGCAGATGGATTACATTTATCCAAAAGATTTATGAGATCAGCTTCAAATACTCCATTTACTGGAAAGATCAATGAAAAGGCAGTGACCTTGCAACTTCAGACCCAATTGAACGATATTGATTGTCTGAGTGCCAACTGAAAAGGGCAGTTAGAGTATGTTATTGTCACTTGTTTTATTGTATGGGTGAATAGGAGGACAGTCCTGCTAGTTCATTCTGGTGGCTTTCAGTATACACTATCAATGTGAAATTGCTAGGAAATTCAGAATTTTGCAAAATTCTGAAAGTTTGTGAAATTCAACTCAACTATGGTCTATTTCAGGAAGCAATCAGTACACTAGTATTTTGTCTAAGTTTAGTAATGAGCCAGATGGGTATAACAAAGCTCCATAACCTAGGAGTTCTTCATCCTCATATGTCACAGATTCTCAGGTTCATAGTAAGGAAGATATTTGCACTACCTATGTCCCTTCTTAGGTTTCCTGGACTTGCTGGCAATTATCCATATCTTGGCTATATTATGCATCAACTACTGCAACATATATGACATATTGCCTTAGTGTCTAAAAGTGTCAGTTAAGTGAAAGATGCAGCAGGCTACACTTGTAAGCTTGTATTCCATTTGGTTTCAGACAGTACCTTGATAAATAACATAAAGAAACAAACAAATCTACCTCCCTTAGCTATAAGTTACTTACTGAGCATTATTTAAGATGTTGATATTTCTTTAAGTTGATATACCACCATCAGATGTTTATAACAAACAAGCACTTTTAAATCAAAACAATAACAGTTAAAGTAATAAAACAAAAAAGCAAGTAAAATCAACAGTTAACAGTATAAGATTCCTTGACTCTGCAGGAAGTGCATTTCAGAGATTTGGTATGGCAAGAGTGAAAGCTTGATCCAGAGTCACCACCAGATGTTTCAGCTGCAACATTCCCAGATCTCAATACAGGATGTATGGAAAGAGATGCTATTTCAAATAGTTTCAGCCTAAGCCGTACTGAATGTTAATTGTAATAAGCAAGACTTTGTATTGTGCTCAGAAAATAATTGGCAGCTACTTTTGTACTTTATGCCTAGGTAAAGTATTGAATGGTATTTTCTTATTTCTAGGAATAATCTGGTTGCTAAGTTTTATATCAATTGAAATTTCCAAGATGCTAAACACAAGGAGTCCTATTTAGAGCAGCTTACTATAGTCAATATAAGGGACACGGTAGCTCAGCGGGTAAGACAGCTGAGCTTGTCGATTGGAAGGTTGGCAGTTCAGCGGTTCAAATCCCTAGTGCCGTGTAATGGGTGAGCTCCTGTTATTTGTCCCAGCTTCTGCCAACCTAGAAGTTTCGAAAGCACATAAAAATACAAGTAGAAAAAATAGGAAACATTTTTGGTGGGAAGATAACAGCGTTCCATGTGCCTTCGTTGTTTAGTCATGCCGGCCACATGACCACTGAGATGTCTTCGGACAGCATTGGCTCTTTGGCTTTGAAACAGAGATGAGCACCGCCCCCTAGAGCCGGAAACAATTAGCACATATGTGCGAGGGAAACCTTTACCTTTACTATAGTCAAGCCTAAAATCTAAACTTCTTTCAAACTGACCAGCCAAGAGATTGACTTTCCCATTATGAACTTTTCCTGGCTTTAGGTTACTTAGAAGATACTCAACTGTTAGACAATCTTATTTTTAGTGTGAAGGACTATATTCTGTTTCTTGGCTTTTTTATATTGCTCCTGGATTATGGAATGTGCTCCATAGATATTGCATCTTTGACTCTTAGGCTTTTAATTATAGATTAATGTTTGCACTCTGATTTATATTTTACTGTTTCAATATAGTGTTAACTGTCTTTGTTCATTAGAATAGAAAGATAGGATATGTAGTACATTGGATATTAAGTTAAACATTTAAAAAAAATCATCTACAGATAAATCACAAGGTACTTCATCCAATATGGTGTCTCTGCTTAAGTAAGCAAATATTAATTGGCCAACAAAGAAATATACCAATAGATAAATTCCTTTAAAAATAGTTGATCAATTGATTAGATTTTGATTAACTAACTTGAATACCACCAAAGATTAATTATGAATTATGGCAGTGATCTGAAATGGGAATGGGTATACAGATGGCACATCTTGCTAAAGGATAGTTAAGAACAGTTTTATTAAGGATGAATGGTATTCTCATAGTATTTTCATTTTTTGTGGCTTTCACCACATGTGAATATAATAAATCCATTTAACTCCTTTAAGGCTTACAGATTCTGAAAACTGAAGTTATAACTTTTGATAAAAATAACTCCATTATTGTGGCCGTTATTGACAGCCATCGATTTGTGTTCAAAAGATAATATATTAAATATTTATTATGCAGAAATAAAGCAGCTTTTAAGAAACAAGAGAGGTGTGAGAGGAAAAACATCTTAGGGTTTAGTGCTTTTTTTCCAGCACAGATAACTATGTTTTCTAGAAAGTACATGGAGTTATTCTGACTTTTATCTACTTGAAAACAAACCAATAAAATGATTTTGGAGAAGCTAATACTGTATCAGAAGATGGGATTTATGCAGTAAATGTTTTAAACATGAAGTATTTGTTATCTTTGATATGAAAGAGTGCATTGCTTGCTTATCTTGATGGTCATAGTGCTGAACTATTACAGGCACACTACCAAGCGGATTTATAGCAGGTCAATTTTTCAGCACACGGAATACACAGAAAAGGATCAAACTGTGGCTAAGGGCAGTTTTATATTGAAGTCCAAACTAAAGGAAATAATTGTATAATTTCCTCTTGTTAGAGCACTTTATTTAATTTTCTTAGAGGTGTAGTGAGAGGAGTACTCTGTAATTCAAAAATTAGGTTCTCATATTATGTTAGAAACCGTAACATTAGTTCATATGTAGCTTTATTACATACATATACATTTATACCTTTTTCTGAGTACTAACGGTGGGTATATTTAGGGTCTCTCCACACTATTATTATTCAGAGATTTGTTGGGCTTCAAGAGTATAACTGGTACATAATCACATAATTAGCTCTGTGGTCAAGTGGTGTCTTGATACAAGTCTGACAATTACAATTATGGTTTACAGAACATAATATATTGCTTAGTGTTAACTGTCTTTATATTCAACAAGCTATGTGTAAACAAATCATGGCTTAACATGATTAATGAACTCCAACCATTAAGCCTCAAACAGTCACTTAAACAAATGTGCTGTTAACAGAGCCATTGAGCTGGATAGCAACTACCATTTTGTCAGATGCCTCACCCCAAACCCCAAAACAGATGAAAAAGACCAGAACTGAGACAACAGCACCTCCAAAGATCAATTGATCAACACCTCAGAGGAAATATCTGTTCGCCAACCAACTCCTCTAAGGTCATATCTGATGCAGACTACAAATGCTACAAGACACCATCCCCCTCCTGCACTTTCTAAGGAAGCCTCATGGGGGAAATGGAGTGAAACATCTGCCAGAAGCCTGCTTAGTATGTCAGTATTAATCCCCTAAAGTCTGGAGAATTTGACCACAAAGTAAACCTGAGCCATCTTCTATTCCAAAAATACATACCCTATTGTGTTAAATGGAGCTATGACTAAATCATTGGTTTTTACCAGGTTTTTGAAGATGATCTTGAGAGTTCCTTGGCTGAAATGAGAATATTGTAATCATGAAAGAAAGCTACATTGCTATCATTAATGGAAGAACAGTTAGAAAAAAATAAGAACAAGCTTGGAATTTCATGAATTTCTATATGCTGCTCTACAGAATTTTGGATTGCAAAATTGGAGCTTTATTGTGAGATTGGCGGCTATATAAATGCAAGAAATACCTAAGTAAATTTTAAGCGTGCTGTTGATCACTTATTTTTCAAAATTCAGGGATATACTGTTTCTCTTACAGGATATCCAGAATGCAATTTTTGGACAACTTATTCAAAAACTCTCATGTTTCTGAAGTCTAGGATGAGCAAAGAAAATAAGTACAAATAACTTCCAGAATGGAGACGAATATGCGAGCGATAGCATGATACATATGGTTCTTTGTTATGCATTGAAACTAGGCTGGAGTTTGTAATATTCTGACATCGGTCTTTATACTTCTGTGTTTGATGCTAAATGTCAAAATTTAAGATTATCCAATTTTTTGGTGATAGTACATAACTAAACATGCCTTGTTCAAGGCAGGTGAGTGTTCGGCCCTGGCCACAGTAATTAATTGAGTGTGTGGTGGTAAACCTTGTCCCAATAGAAGACATAGCAAATGCTTCAGAGAATTATTGAAAACTGGTTCTTTCATAATATGATTTAAGATTTCTCCTCTTTTTTTCCCCATTACTCTTTTTCTCCCACAATAATCATTATATGTATTTCCATTTAACCCCTATAAATTCTGCATCCAGCCGTTTGGAGTTGTCTAGTAGACACCAAATATATTTTTCCTTCCTGATTCTTTTTCATTATTAATGAAATAACCTGGCTTCTTTTATTTGTTCAGTGAAGCAATGTTTTCCATATTATTCTTGTAATTTTTAAAGCCATTTGCAATATGAGAGTCTGGTCCCGTCAGGTAATATTTGTTCCTCTTTTATAAAATCTTTTAAATGCAGAGTACAAGTAGACTTCAATTTACCTACATTTAGAGTTAATCCACCATTGGGACCAGAACTTAGTTGTCACTAAGCAGTGGGACAATTAAATGAGTCACATCTGTTTTTTTCTACAGTAGTTAAATGAATTCAGCTTTCTCTGTTGATGTTGCTTTGCTGGAAGCCCCTTTGGAAGGTCACAAATAGTGATTACATGATCCAGGGATACTATAACTATCGTAAATGCCTGCTGGTTGCCAGCTGATCAAATTTTGATACTGCAGTAGTTGTAAATGCAAGGACTGATGGTTAGTGTGATGGTCCAGCATGCGTTATGGGAAAGAACACACTCAGTCCTTAACAAAAGTCCTTATTTAAATATCAAACCCAGCTCCCCCAAAGTTCTCTGATAATGTTTGTTTCTCTTTTCAGCATAAACCAGAAATTACATAGAGCTCAAATTGGCTGGCTTTCAGGCAAGATAATTTACAGTTCTAGACGAAGGAATTGCTTAGGAGATGAACCAAAGTTCTTCAGTTGATAATTTCTTCAAACGTGGCCAACAAACAGGAATGTCATGAATCACAATTGGAAAACTCAGAATAATTCAGCTTTGACTCCAGCAGCAAGCATTTGCCAAATGCTTGTTTATAAAGCCACCAACACAGCTGAGTCCCATCACACATTTCCTCCTTAGTAATCCTTTCTGTAATCTCATTTTCTCTTGTCTCTGCTGCCTAGGGTGAAGAAGAGGTGGTCCTGGTTCCTCCTCTGAACTCCTCTCTGGGTCTGCCTCCACCCCACTTGGCCCAGCCTGGCCCTGCTCTTCCCCACCCAATGTGCCTCCAACACATTGCTCTCTGCTAGCTGTTCCTCTTCTTCTGAGTCAGACAGAGGCATGACAGTTAGTCTTCTTTTTCAGCACTGTTGTAACTTTGAATGATTGTTAAATGAATGGCCATCAATACTACCTGTACTGATAGAGGCAAACATTCTTAAAATTAACTTTTTGGTACATTTTCCAAAAAAATATTTCAATATGTTCAATGTTAAAATATTTTGCTTCATTCTATATTAATTGTAAAGTTTAGTTCCTTCTGGTTCCCTCTAGTGTCCAACCATCAAAATCACAGAATCATTTTTAGCGGGAATTCAAAATAAAAATATTTTCCTATGGGAACAATTCTTATAATTAATTCCAAAATCCATCTGGATCCTTAATCCATTAGTAACTTTCCAAAATCAAAGTTCTAATCGTTCACTGTTTATTGCAAAATAATGTTTTAATTGTCAGACTTATATGTAAAATTTATTTCATCAAGAATTAAAGGCAAACTCACTTTGTTCTCTAAAAATTTTTGATCCAAAGAAACATTGTTGTAGTATGAGCAGAAAATCTTATGAAAAATGCCACTGAAGATTGAGTGAATATGGCTATAATGTAATAGCATCTGTTCTAACCTAGGCTTCCTGATATAGTTAAAAGCACACAGTTAGTCCCAAAACCCTTTTCTATTTTAACAGGTGTGAATTACTTTCATTCACAGCATGTGCTGAATCACCAAGAGTTTATAAATAGTCCAACAGAAGTCTACCACAGTCCTTCGGATAAGGTTGGTAAACACCCACCTTTATCTTCTTTGACACGGTGCCAAAGACCAAATTAGCAATTATCTTGGCAATGCTACACGGAAACACAGAGTCAAAAATGGAGCTTCAAAGTACAAATTGACACTATTCAAAACATTGCTTCCTGCAAAGGCCCACATGCCTTTGTTTTTCCTTTATATCTTATGGGAGGGGCCAATCATCTCCAAGCCTTACTCCCTTTTGTTTTAACTGTTCTTGCCTTCTGGCAGCTCTGTGCATGTGTGCACTAGAAACAGGCTCCCCCTGCTCCTCTGCCTCTCTGATGTCTGACTCTGGAGACTCTGGAGTCCCCACTCCCAACTCCTAGATGGCCCTGGCCCCATCTCTGCCTCTGATGCAGAGCCCTCATCTGAGCCTTCCCCAGACTCCAGGACTGGCCCATGTTCCTCCCCATCCTCCTCATCGTCCGACTCTGCTGCCAGCTCTGCCAACTGCTGGCGGATCACAACAGCATCAACAGAGATGGCAAGGCTGAAACATTTGGCCCTTTGTGGGTCATTTTTTTAACTGGTGACTGACCACATATAGTCTCTGTCACCTGAGCCAAGGTCCCAAGTACATTTTGCAAAGCAACAACTGGTGATGGACTGGAAAATGATTGTCATATATTTTATTTGCTATTCCAGTTTATAGAACAGTTGGCTCGATGAACAAGGGTAAGGTCCAATAATATAAATTTGGTGATAGTAATAAAATTGATTAAGATGGTGCTATAAAGACAGCAAATTCCAAGTACAATGGTCACGATGGCAGCAAATTCTAAATAAAATGAAACACGTGGGAGAAAATGGCTAAGGTGGGATTCAAATGCAAACAGTTCTGATAAAGGTAGAAACGAGGAGTGAGATCATTTAGATCAGACTCAAGGCTACTTGATTTATGTGGGGAAAAATATAACTATAAGCACCTAACATGAAGTAGGATGAATTTATGAGGCAGGGACTGACTGACGAATTGAAGATCTTGAATTGTGATGCACTTGCAAAAATTGCCAACACAATTTTTGGGCTGCATTTATGGGAAAGTCATGTGTACAGCTAGATTGTTTTTTCACTCAGAAGGATACCCATAGTCTGGCACGAGTCTTCCTGTTTTTAGTAGCATAGTTAAATGCAAGCAAATCATCAAAACGGATGAGGAAAGGTTAAGTGAAACCAGGATATTGGACCTATTTTTTAAAAGGAGCTACGTGGCCACAAAATAGCAGCTAACACAAAGAGGACATTTTTCACAAGATGTGCAAAGAAGGGTAAAAGGGAAACAAAACAATCCAGTGTTAGGAACACATAAGGTAAACATTGGAAAAAGTGACTTTAGAATTAGACCTTAGTTTTGAGTTGAAACAACTCAAAACCACCTAACTGCTGGAGATGTGGGTACAAACAAGGCACATATTTCCACATGTGGTGGACATGTCCGAAGATCAGGATATTATGGAACAAAATCCACAACTGGTTGGAAGAAATAGCAGGGCAAAGAATTAGAAAAACACCAGAACTGTTCCTACTTGGGATTTCTGAAGGCAAATTAGAAAAAGGAATATATTACATTACTGTCCATATTCTCACGGCAACCAGGTTGATAATTGCAGAAGACTGGAAAAACCCAAACTTACCCACAAACATAAGGATTACACAAAAAATCTACAAGTGTGCAGAGATAGACAATACAGTTGAAAGGAAAGGGAAAGTCGGAATATTACCAAGTTTGGGAAAAGTGGTACACCTGGGTAAAGAAACAAACACTGAAAACAACGAAACCAGGATAGTTGAACAATGAAATTAAGATAGCTAAGGTATGAAATGTATATATATTGATTAATAAAAGAATAATAGATACTTATTGGATAAAGCTGAAAGAGAAAAATAATATCGATATTACAATTGTAAATAAGATTAGAATTTTAGATAGATTTTAATAGTTTTGTATGTATTTGTTTGTATTTTTTATGTTTTATGTTTGTATGTGGACGTTTTTGTTTATGTAAAAATTCAATAAAGATTAAAAAGAAAAAGAAAGAAACAACTTTTCTCAATCTGATAGTTGATGGCCAGGGTGCTCGGCATATCTGGAGGCACCAAGCTGAGGAAATATGAATTGGAATAAACAATAAAAAACCCTTGTAGGGCTGGTTTAGCCATCCAAATTATCACCTGGACAGCTCCTAGAAGCCTCAATGAAACTCCACAGTTTCCACAGTGATCCTTGCTAAGGACAGCAAGGGAAGAAACAAGGTGGCCCAAAAATTCCCAGTTTGGGAATGACTGAGAAAAGAGGAAACTTTCACATCCAAGACTCAGTGTAGGATTTTGAAACTGGCACATCATCTGAACTGAAGCATTTATTTCCACTGAGCTCTGTAGGAAAGTGATCAAGGCAAGATGACAAACCTGTGTACGGTGAGAAGTCCATTTGCGTTCCTTCAAGAAAATGTATATAGCTTGAGATTATAGCCTGAGGCTGTAGCAGTCAGCATGTGTTCTTGATAGCATATCCCACTGACCTTAGTGATATTTCCTTCTGAGATATAATTTTAGGCATACACCAGTGGTGGGAATCAAATTTTTTTTACTACTGGTTCTGCGGGCATGGCATGGCTTGGCCGGTGTGACAGGGGAAGGATATTGTAAAATATCCATTCCCTTCCCAATCCAGGGGAAGGTTACTGCAAAATCCCCATTTCCTCCCAATCAGCTGGGACTTGGGAGGCAGAGAATAGCTGGGGCGGAGCCTGTAGGAGGTTGTATTTACCAGTTCTCCCAACTACTTCACAGGAATCTAAACAGCTCTGATATTAAGGTTGTTTAAGAACATAGGTACATCAGAAGTAACTACATAACGTCCACCTGCTGAAATCTTATCTGTTTTGGTAATTAGCCAGACAATATTTATTTCCTAAATAAATATTGTAATTCTACAGCTGAGTGTGATGACTCCCACATTTGCAAACACGTTCATGGGCATTTCCATTTTTACACTTGAGTTATGTACGTTGTGTCCAAAATAACTGAGACACCTTTGATGGTTAAATGATTTTGAATCTAAAATTACATTCATAATATCCCAAAGCATCTTTACTTTGTGCCTTTAAAAGAAAGTAATGAGACTATACAACTGTGATATCAGCTGCGAAGATAAACTTGCCTTGGAATTATGACCAAGTTCCCTCCATGTGCCAGCAGCATATCATCTGGAACAACTAGGTCAGGTGTCTGCTGGCCATTATTTCAATGCTCTCAGCTGCTACAAAGGAGGCTGGGAGACTATAATCTCCATTTTCATTTCCTGTGATTTTTAATTATTGCCACCACCACCCTCTCCCCACCAGCATGAAATTTTGTTCCTGTTTCTTAGAAGTTACCAGTTATCACCAGGCAAGGACCAGAAAAGTCCTTGTCTTGATTCTAATAACTATTTCAATCTCTGTTCTTCTGGGTGTTGTGGAATTACTTCATTTATAAATATGCAAACACCCTGGCACTTTAAGTGTGCCGTAGGAATAGTGCAATGGCAAAAGTGATTGCTTCTTCCCTTGTAATGAAAATATGCACAAAGTATTAAACTCTAATTCTCAAATATTGAATAGTGCAACAATACTTTATTAGAATGTGGAGGTAGGCAACAATTGCTCCTCTAAATTACTTAGATGCCTAAATTACCATTCATATGTTGTTCTTAGTTTCAAAGTCATGTTTGACCCATCACAACCCCATGGACAACGTTCTTCCAGGCCTTCCTGTCCTCTGCTATCCCCTGGAGTTCATTTAATCTCACACCGACTGCTTCAGTGACTCCATCCAGCCACCTCATTCTCTGTCGTCCCCTTCTTCTTTTGCCC
>JANHFP010006481.1:244240-262854 GCA_032468135.1 Calamaria suluensis
CAAGTGTTGATTTACAATACATGACCATAACAAGTTATGAATGAAAGTGGTAATTAGAATAGATTAATAACACAGCAGCAGCTTTGGTTTTCTAGGTATAATAAGATTGGGACTATATTTAATCCATAGACCAGAATAATATTCCCTTAAAGGCCATTATAAATGTGTGAACCTGATAGCTATTTCCCATGTGCTTTTGGTCTCTATAACTTAACTGGAGGTCACAGGCAATTATGCTAAGGGTAGAATAAGACCACTACAAACAATAGCCCTAAGACCTTTCTTTCTAGGGACCTGCCAGTGAATAGTTACAAAGATGAATAGAAACTCTCTTTTTACACTCTGCAGCTGCAAAATGTTCGCTTCTTAGCTCCGTACTGAAAAGGTTCTACAAAAACTCTGGCCCAAAGGCACTTGTGCACACCGAAGGAAACGGGCAGGCAGGCATCATGGTTGGTTTCTCTACTTTTTTTGCACAACACTTTTCGCTCCCCCCCCCCCCCGGTTCTTGGTATCTTGTGGATGAACCTCGAGTTCTTTGATGAACCTCAGCTGTCCTTTGTAGCAAGCGTTTCATCTTCCCTCTACACATGTCTCAAGAAGCCATTGAAAGGCTTTTAACTCCTGCAAATGGCAAGGACCCTGCATGAGTGATAAGAGAAGTGGATTCAAGCAGATAGCCTGCAAGGAACCTTTGATGTCTCTGATAAATTTGTTAGGCAACCACTTGACTTCAAAAGCTATTGTGAAAATGAGATGGTTGGTTAGGTTCTAGCTGTTTACAGAACGGGTGATATAACCTACTTAGCAAGCGCTTGTGAGCCCACAAACTCCATCCTGAGGCAGATCACCCTCCTTCTGCGGGAGGAGATCTTCTGCTCCTTCTGCACAGCTGAGCAGAAGATCTACACACGGAAATGCCACATCCCCCAGGCTGAGTAGGCCTCTTCTTGAGGACAAGGACCTAAAGTTTTATCATCTTCCAAAGCTGTAATGACAAGGACAGGAAGAGCATTCCAAGACAGCCTCTTGCTTCAATTAAGATATTTTTTTCCTGTTTAAGGGACCACTCTTGCCCCTTCCCCATTCCATCAGAAACAATTTGAAGCCAGTTGTGTTTGTGCTTATCAACTTAAAATGGCCAAGAACAACACTGAAGGTTCCGAAGGTTATTTGAAGGTTATTAGAGATGTGAGCCAGGAAAATGGTTGAGGAAAGAGAATAGAAGAATGCCAATAGAAGAATGGAGTGAATGCAAAGCTGCAGCAGTCCAGGTAAAAAAAAAACCAAAATATCTTGGCTGCAATTTCAGGTGCATACAAATGACCTGGATCTGGAATATATTATCATAAATCAATTAGATTCAGAACTGATTCAGCTGCTGCAAAGCCCACTTGTGGAAGTGATTCAGTGTGACAATTGGGCATTGACTAAGATTTCCCCATAACCTGGAAGCTGTTTTTCCACCATCACTTTGTTACGCATCTGATGAAGGAAATCTAAATAACTACGAAAGATAATTTTCTTTTGGAAATTATCTCATGGGCTTTGCCAATTAACTCATTCTCAAGGATCTTTGCTAATTGGGCAAAGAGGTGCTTTTCTCCAGTTTGATGCACAAATTCTGCACGCCAGAAACCGGAAAACATTCTTTCTCTCTGCACAACAGCAATAGTTCTAGCTAATGTTCCCACTGTTTTATAAAAACTTGTCGTCCAAGATACTGTTTTGTTTTCCACACTTCCCACTTTGAATGAAGAAAAAAAAATACAGGAAGGCAAAAACCCTGTCCGTCCATCCCCAAAAGGAAGAGTACAGGTAAGAGGCAAGGCAGAGTCCTGAGGAAACCTAGAGTCATTTAACACAGGGTCTCTTTAACACGAATCCCTCTCTCTCTCTCTCTCTTTCCCGTTCTCCCTTACCATCAGCTCTGGAGATGCCTGTGCTCCTATCTTCTTTCAGCTTTGCCTTACCTATGTATCATCTGAGTGTGTACAGTGTGTTTGTGTGGACACAATGGGTATAAGGCACGGAGCTTTACCTTCCACAGGAGGAGAAGTCATCACTAACCTTGCTCTCTCTCATTTGGGTTATTTCTTTTTTTTTTTTCTCCTTCCTCCCCTTGCAGGAATTTAGATTCTCTCTCTTGTATTTCCCTTTGTTTTTTTTTTCTCCCCTCTCACCGGCTGATCTAGTGATCTAGACAGAGACTTTTGGAATAACAATGACAACACAGTGCAGCAGAAATGGAGTTCCTACCCTCCCAAGGAGTTTATACTAAACATATCACCTTACGCCCCATATGGTGATCCACGACTTTCCCTCAAGTGAGTCTCTCTTTAACTGATTTGATCATACATAGTGAGTATATGCACACCTCTTTCCCACCTACCCCTCCCTGCTTTCCTCTTCCCCTCCTCCTCTTCTTTCCCTCCCCTGCACTTCTACTCCCTCCCCATGGACATACGGGCCATGGAGACGAGCAACCCCCTCCTCCCTCCTCTTTCCACCCTGCCCTTTCAGTGGTTCACAACTCCTGGTTGGTACCCTTGGAATATCAGGCTTGTGTTTTTCCATTACTCCAGGAGCTCTCCTATGACCTGGGGCTCAAATTTTGGTCCCGGTGAAATGGAAAAAAATAAAATAAAATACTGTGCTGGTAGGTTTGTTGAAACCGGATTAAATAATTGGCTCATTAAAGTTTGAAGTAGTCGATCGTACAGCCAATTTGAAAGGTGGGTTTGGACCTGATGCATCCATTATGATCTCAGCCAACCGAAAGGTGGATGGCAACATAAACCCTTAAACCCACTTCTAAAGCCACTGCATTCCTTTTTTTTTTCCACTTAAGGCCTTAGCCCAGCCCTTTTCCCCTGCGAGGCTTCTATGGTGCTTCCAGTGGTTTGAGAACCACTTGCCTTGCAACTCACCGAGAAAGGTCGGCACCTTCCCTCCCTGCACCCTGGTCCCCTCGGCTCTCCTCTCCTCTCCCTCACCCGCCCACTCCTTTTCTGCAGCACAGGATGGGGGTTGCCCGTTTTTGGTCACCCTCCTCAGCGTATTCTCTGCATCTGCACTGTGTGGTGGTGGTGGTGGTGGTGGTGATGGTAGTGGTGGTAAGCTCTCTCACTAACATTGCTCTTTTTTTTTTCTCCCTTCGCCTGCACAGTGCCTCTCCTAACGGTCTTATCCATTGTTCAACCCTCCGTTGTCTTTGGAATTAACTTTGGCTGCCATCATAACTTTCACAAGCCAGGGCTGCCTGCTTGCCTTTGACTGGGACAAAGGCTCTCCTTGGCCCTTTCTTTTGCAGTGCTGATCTCTCTCTCTCTCTCTCTCTTTCTCTCTGTCTGTCTGTCTGTCCCTTGTCCGTCTCTCTCTCTCCTCTCTCTCTCTCTCTCTCTTTCTGTCCGTTCTCCTCTTCTTCATGTGACCTCCTTCTCATTGCCACCTGCCACCTCCTCTTTCCTGACATAAACCATAGTGGCTCATTGCTGTCAGGTGCAAAGTTGGCTGCCTCAGCCACAGCCGGGTTGGCAGGAGAGCGAGAAGGAGGCCACGGAGAGAGGCAGCAGCTCCGAGAGGACGGCATGAAGAGCAGCGTGTCTGCCCACAGCGAGCCCAGCATTGGGAAGGCGGGGAGAGGCCGATGGCAAATGGTGCAGAGCCACCTAGCAGCAGGGAAGCTCAGCTTATCCAAGTGAGTGAGAGTGCATCCCAGGCCTGCTGGCCCCAGAGGCAATGGCAGCTAGGAGCATGGAAGATAAACATGTCCAAATCCCGTAATGATCTTTCTTCTGCTGAGGACAGGCACCGAAGGACTGTCATGATGACACTATAACAGAACGATCATAGTTTGGTGGGGATAAATAAATCTTGAGGCAGATGGTTGTGTTCTTCCAAAAAAAAGGTGGTTAAAGGCTTGAGAGAAGAGCTTTTTTTTTTTTTTTACTTTTTAATGCTTTGAGCTAGATTGCACATATATAAGCATGTAAAACTGGTCTCCGGTTGGGTCAATCTAAAAGTCTTTCGATAGACAGCAGCTTTTTCATCAATAGCTATATTGCTGGGTCCTTCAGAGTAAATCTACTGTGAGCCACAACATAATTCCTGAGTATACTTTTTAGGCGTATGATTTATTCCCATCCTTCTGCAGTCACGAAAGCATTCAGTACCTTGAGCGGGAAAAAAAATAAAGTGTTCATGCAATCCATCAATTTCTAAATCTAGCTTGAATCCAGCTTTCGTTGTTTACTCTTTTGCAAGAGAATCACATTGCAATATCTCAAAACTGGTGAGCTGTTGTAGAAGGGAAGGAAGCAACTGACTGGTAAAGCACTTTTTGTATCAGATATTCCCTAAGGAACTCCCTCTAAGGAATTTCTCTGTGAAATCTATTATCACATTATGTTCTTAGTCACAGGCCAAAGACTGATGACCTGGAATAGGGGTTGTACATTTGATGTTAAATAAATTTCTTGTAACTGAGAGAAAAATTGAGGGACTAGAAAATATCTCAGTTATCCATAATTTATTGCGTTTGCTTCCTTATTTTCATCATTTTTTTTAAAAAAAAGCATCTGACAAGGAAGGAAGAAACAATGGAAGCTGAGTCTGGCTAAATTCTAGTGCTAAATATAAACCTAAACCCTAATGGCCAATCTTCTTTTAGTAAGGATTATTATAAGGAATCATTAAGATAACTTGCATTTACCAGACACTTTTGGTGGTCAACATCTTACCAGCAATTTTGGTATTGCCAGACTCTACTCCTCTTCTTATTGCCTTTCGTGGTTCATGTGCTCTGATTAGGTAAAGGGAGACAAGAGCAGCAGCCTCCACTTACTCCGTGTGTGACAGTATGGATTGGGCCCAAGATCAAGCTAGTAGTAGAAAGGAGAACAGGCAGAAATAAAGGTCTTGCTAGAGAGGGATTCCCACTCCAGAATCTTTTCCTCAGAACCCCATAAAAATCTGAAGTGCAAATTGCTAATAGTTACACAGTTGCACAGGATGAAACAGCTTTGGTATATCTTGTGCTACCCAGTTCCCACCCCTGATACAGATTAACAGAGTTGGAAGGGATCTTACTGGTCATCCAGTCCAACCCCAACCCCCCACTCAAGCAGGAGTCCCTACACCATTTCTGACAAATGTCAGTCCAATCTTTTCTTGAAAGTCTCCAAGGCACATTCTGGGGCAAAGGCAGTTTCCATATCAGCAGGCGCTGCTTTGATGGAAATGGCATACAAATCTCATGCTGCATGAAGTAATAGGATAATGATTTTATCA
This sequence comes from Calamaria suluensis, assembly GCA_032468135.1. Taxonomy (NCBI): domain Eukaryota; kingdom Metazoa; phylum Chordata; class Lepidosauria; order Squamata; family Calamariidae; genus Calamaria; species Calamaria suluensis. Next base: position 249,533 of record JANHFP010006481.1, read on the forward strand.
TGGATATTTCTAGGCTGCCAAACGTTCTTTTCAAAATGATTATATTTCATTAGCCCACTGAGGACGAAATGTGCTTTGCTAAATCAGTATTAAGGGCTTGTAAGCTTGGAGACCTCACAGCTGACAAGGCTGCCACTGACACCATAGCCAAGCTCACCTGGCTGCTTCTATGACTTGCCCAATTACATTCTGGCTCTTCTCATGATCCATGGAGTCCCAACACATTTGTCAGTGACCCAGTAAATCTTGCTCTACTGTCGGTCCTCCCCCACCAGACCAGTTATCAGGCTGGTGTCTCTTAAGTTCCAGTTTCAGCAAAAGGTTCCTCAAGCTGGATCTTTTTTCATTTCCAACAATTCGGAAAATTTTCTTTTAGCGTTTGTAAGCATATGTGACAGCTCTTTGATGGAGTTCATGGAAGTCAGCATGGTCAATATAGGATCCTTCTGTGGTTTCCTCTCAAAGCAGTGGTCTGCTTAAACTTAAACAACGTGTGCCCTGGGATCATTTTGGAATTGTAAGGAATCCGCATCCCTTGGGCAGCTCTTCTGATCTCTAGGTCTTCCAAGATACGGCTTTATATATGTTAATGACTGCAGAAATGTGGAAGGAAAGTTATTTTGTAATGCTGTTTCCCACTCTATTCTCAACTGCAAGATCATGGTATCTAAACAGAGTAATATAATCAAAAATACATGTCCCCGTCAGAAGTGGCTTGGATTGATTAGATTAAGTTGGAAGATTTCTTATTCCTGTAATAGGATATTTTATCATCCCCATAACGGGAAGCAAAGATTTGTCCTAAGAGATAGAGGGACCCACAGAATCATTCACTCCGACGTCTACTGGTACCATCAATTGCTGGTCTTACAGCTACCCAGAATGTACATGCAGCTCAGTTTACTTTCTTAGACTATGTCTTTTAAAGCCATTGGATTTGTGATACCTTTCAGGTCTCTATTCTACCTATTTCAAAGCAAAAGACAAACAAACAACAGATTCCCTTTATTCTGTCACCAATTATACTCATGCCAAAAATGTAAAGGAATATTTGGGGAAGAGAGTATTTATCCAAGGTATAAATGAATACATAAGCAGTATATTCATGCTTTCCAGACATTTAGTCCCAGACATTTTTGATCATATTATAGCACTTTCTGTGGAGTAAATCAACCTGATATATATAGATATATATGGATGAAGACTCTTGTCTCTGTATCTGGCATGTGCGTTTTTGTGACTGAGTGCTACTGTGCTTTGTCTGTCTGTCTGAGATAGCCCTTCTGTCTGTCTGCTTGCACAGTGGCCTTGTGATAGAAACTGGATGGGAGCCATCAGAGGTGTCTCTATATGTCGGAGAGCCACAGGTGTGGCAGGTACAGACCTTAGAGCACTCCTTCCCACCCATCATTACCTCGATAGAAATGCTTGTGTTCTACTTACTCCCAGCCCAGAGGAGCCAATTTCAGTTTCCTATGACTGAGAGGCTGAACTAATTTAGGATTTGATAAAAAAAGAAGAAGAATAAAAAAACACAGAAATGAGGTCACTACATGTGGAGCAAGCAGGGAGGAAAAAGGCTGGTTTCTGCCTTTGCCAAGCAGGAGGAGGTTAAGCTGGAGGCCGCCAGTACAAAAGCAGAAGAACTTAAAACCTGGGCCAACATAGGAAATGTAGAAAGAGATGCGACTCATTTCTTACACAGATTTTCACGGTTCTTCTTTCTCTCTCTGCATCTATCTATCTATCTATCTATCTATCTATCTATCTATCTATCTATCTATCTATCTATCTATCTATCTAATCTTATCTATCTATCATCCATCTATCTTCACATCTCCACCCTATAAAAGGTCAAGCATTGTTTTGTTATGACTTCCCTAAGCAATTCTGCTGATTTGAGTGAAGCTGGTTCCAGGCCAGCAGCAGGCAAAACATGCTAGATCCCAACTGCTGTGAGATATTAACTTCTGAACATTTTTAGTTATACTTAAGAACTGGTCTGGCTTTACTGCTCACACAAGTGACTCACGTGACTATTCTGTGACTACTCTCACCCCATCTGGCTGCTCTAGGGAAGGAAAAAAAAATGCTTGGAGCAATAAGACTGGTGGGTGATCCGCTGACTGTGCTCCTCTCTGCTTTCATCTTCCTGTATCAGTGATTGGCTGCCTTTGTGAGATGCTCGGACAAATGCCTACAGCCGTGCCTTTCAGGGAATCCTGTACCCAAAAAGTATCTTTCCTAATCGGAATAATCTCACCAGTTCGCTTATTCGACCGCCCCTCGTCGTATTCTGCTGCTCTGCATTTGGCCGTGCATTTTCCATCCTTCTTCTGTTTTTTTTTTGGCCTGTTCGAAAGTCCAGTTTTCAGTTTACTTGCAAGCTTGGTTCGTTTATAAATGGGGTTCAAGTATTATTTAAAAAAAAAAAAAAGAAGAAGCTAAATGGAAACAGTATTCTACCAAAACACATATTCTGTGTTTCAGATAAACCATGCAGGGGAATGGTTCTTGCAATCTGCACTTGTTCTCGGTATTGGAGCTTTTGGGGAAAGGGAGGGGGGGAATAATGTAGCATTTGAGGCAAGAATAGATGTATAAGATAGTTTTGTATGCAGACTTTCCCATATTCAGCCCTGCAGGTAGGGCTGGAGGAAGAAACCTGTCTGAGCCCCTGGCAGGTCAATGGAGACGATGAAGTTATTTGATATGAGGTGGCATCTTCACCCTACCCCTCCCCACCCACCACCATTCTTCTGATATTTTCAGTGACTTAATATGCAAGGGCAGCCACATAGCAAATGAACAGCCTTGATCATGAATTCCTTCTAATCCCTGCATGTTTCCTTCTGTATTGTCTTATGTCATTATGATCAACCATGCCTGTTTTTCTCTTGTTATTGGCTGTGTTGTGCATTGTGTTACTCAATGGCTTGTCCTGTGTGGTTAGTTGTGACAGCTTTCTGTACTTATTGTATTGTCTTTCAAGCTATGTGTTCTGTCCTGTGCTTCACTGTCCACAGGCTACAGATCATACCTACACGAGTTCTCTCACATCTACAGGTGTGTGGCCATCTTATATTCTTCCCCTCCTATCCCTCCTGGTTTTCTTCCCAACTAGGCGACTAACTACACGTTATCTGCAGATGCCTCTATTAGAGTCAATCTATCAATCTTTTGTAGGTAGTCCTCAACTTACGACCACAGCTGAGCCCAACAATTCGGTTGTTGAGTGAGACATTTGTTAAGTGAGTTTCACTCCATTTTATGACCTTTCTTGCCTCGATTGTTAATTGAATCACTGGAGTTGATAAGTTAGTAGCCTGGTTGTTAAATGGATCTGGCTTGCCCATGGACTTTGCTTGTCAGAAGGTCACAAAAGGGGATCACATGACCTTGGGACACAGCAATGGTCATAAGTATGAATTAGTTGCCAAGGATCTGAATTTTGATCACAGGTTCATGGGGATGCTGCAAAGAGCGTAGCTATGAAAAACAGTCATAAGTCACTTTTTTCAGTTCTGTTGTAATTTTGAGTGGTCATTGAATGGACTGTTGTAAATTGAGGACTACCTTTATTACAGTCACAGACCAGAATTAAAAATTAAAACATTAAAATAAATAGAACAAAGCAAAATATAATACTCTATTAAAGCTAGCAGTGAGCTCATCAACAGGCAGTCAAGGTCTGCCCAATTTTACAGATAATATAGTAGAATTTAGCTACACTCAAGGAAGCTGTATCCTACACTGATCCAATAGCAATAAAAGAAATAAGAATTCTCAGATATTTTACCAGGCAAGGAGTTATGATTCCATGAATCCTCATAGAGGGTACAATATAACAGGACATGAGTTGTGATTTCAATCTGCCCCTTTTCCACATGGCCACAATCTCAGATCGTATGGGACATTTTTGTATTGGCCCTCCAGAACTGCTATGGAGGAAGTGTTACAACATGCTAGAGTTAGGCACTCTGAAATTTAGAGGCTGTTGTATAGGTATCCTGCTGACAACTCAAGAAAATGTTCATCCATTAGAAGGGTCTCAGTACCATTTTAGTTTCATGACTTTAGAAAAGTCTCTTTTGAAAATACAGTTGACAATGCATACAGGGCATTTTAAATATTTTAAATTTTCTCAATTACATTTGCACCAAGACAAATTCCTTGTGTGTCCAACCACACTTGGCCAGTAAAAAATTATATTCTATTCTCACCAAGAAGAGGCATACCCAGGTTTCTTGTGTTTTTAAAAAGGCAGACCTTTGACACTCCCCCTGCTTTTGGGCTCCCAGTTTCCTTTTCTGAAATGGTAATCCTTACTCAGACAAATACCCCTGGGCCTCTCTCACACTCTCTATAGAGATATGTGTGTATATCACGTGTAGTTAGACTCCTAATGGCCACTCCAAGCATTACACTTCTCAAAAGAAGACCTGCCTCTTAAGATAATTGCTTCAAGACGTGTCTATCATCTAGAGGCACTCATTGAGAAGCTGCTCTTGGCTGCAGATATTCTTCACTGAGTATATACTCAATATTACACAAAAATGTATAACTTTGTGAGATGCAAAATGACCTCCAAATCAAATCCACCAAGGGCCATAATGGGGAGGGGGAAGGCTGCAATTTGTCTGAATCCATAGAGATAGCCCTATGATCAAAAACTGTGAATGTCATCCAGTCAGGTAGAACCACAGCAGAAAACAGTAGCACTGTTTTCAGACAAGAGACAATGGGCTATTTGTTCCCTTACTATCAAGAGTTAAGAGGAACGTTTAAGCCCAGATTTTTCTGCCTTGTGATGTGCTTCTGCATTGTTTTAGGAGGACGAACAAGATGTGATGGCAAGAAACCTGTGATGTTAAGCTCTGGTCCTTGCCAAACAGTCAAGAAATAAACAATGTACATTTCAAGGAGAGCTAGGGCAAAATCAATGAGTTGAACGACCTCTTCATTAACTCCTCTGCTAAAAAGAAACACCTAGAGATTCATACTCCTACGGAACCCTTTCCTTGGCTTCTTTTTCCCTAGCTGACCACAATTAAGCTCAGATGGGAGCAGGGGGGAAAGTAACCACCAAAGAGTGTCAGTCATAAATAGGAAACCAATGGTGAAACTCCTGCTAACACATCTTCTCTTCCCTTAATTCTAGCAACTCTTTGGCAATGACAGAAGGTTGAAGAAACAGACGTGCTAGCAACACAGCTAGTTCTCCCCTCAAGCTCTTGCCTCAGTTTCCCTGCTCAAAGAGGAGATAGGACAGTGTTCAGGAACGGCAAACGTTAAACCCAACTACTCCTGTAATGATGCAAAAACACCCTGGCCTTAGTTGTAGGGTTGTCACTTGTCTATAGACATGTTCCTGAGGCACAAAACGGCAACCTCAACAGACTGTAGGATGTGACGTTTCTGGTTCTCAGGCGGTTCTCAAAAGCATAGAAAGCTGACAGTAAAGAGAATAGACACCATTATTACATGTAATTACCTAAGAATATTATGATGTGCTCCGGTGCTAAACCTACTCAAGAGAAAGATGGGACTGCGACTTCCCTAGCAGGGGTGGGTGGAGGTGGGGGGAGGAATGGAGCAGGATTTGTGACAGTTCTGAATATCGGCGCCATTTCAAGGAAGAGCTTCAGAGAGGGCCAATAGGGAAAGCAATTGTGGGATGTGTCCGATGTCACAAGCAGCCCAGCATGGGCACCAGGGAATTTGCCTTCAGAAAAGCAGCCTAATTAGTTCTGAAGTGAGGATTGGCATTCCTGACTCTCCTTACAAGCTTGGGAGGAGGAGAAGTGGCTTGTGATCACTCTCACGCTCCGACCCCGAGATTGGAAAGGGGATCTTTGTTGATCGAGAAGGGAAGGGTACAAAATGGCCACAGGGCAGGGGACCACCTACGCTGCCAAAGATTCGGGATCAGAGGCACAGCTCCCAAGGACGGCCTGCCGCTTCCAGCCCAGCCTGGCTGAGAGAACGCTGTGCTGGGGCATCTTCTCTTTAACACTCTGCTTTTCCTTCCTCCGATTTTGCCCCTTTACCTTCTTCTCCTTTTTCTCCTTCTCCTTGCCCTCCACCTCCGTAAGTTTTGAGGATTCCACCATGTCCACAGCCACTACCCTTGAGTATATCCCCACCTCAGCAGGAGACCCGAAATGCCAGCGCCCGCGCACCCTCCTGCGCCAGCAGAGCCTCCAGCAGCCACTCAGCCATCACCAGAACCCGGGCCACAGCCAGCCCACCACCAGCCAGAGCCTGGGTCACCTGCAGTCCCACACCGGCTCCTCCTCAGCCACTGGCAACCCTCGGGGCTGTCGGGGTGGCCAGTCACGGCAAGGGACCACCGTTGGCTCCAAGCAGAGGACAGCCGGTGGCCATAGCCGCTCCAACCCTGGGAGCTGGGACCACATGGTGGGGCAGATTCGGAACCGAGGCCTGGATATGAAATCTTTCCTGTAAGTTTTCTTTGCTCTTTTTCGCTCTCTTTCCGCGCGACTTGCATTTGTTTATTGTTCCGTTCGGTGAATGTCCACTTGATAACTGTGGTGCGGTTAGCTTCAAGCTGATTGCAGACAAGTCAATAATTTGCCCGCCTTATTAGTCTGTCCTTTGTTGAGAAGCAGCTTCTTCCTCTAAACTCCTCGGAGCTCATAACATGATGTGGAAGAGTCCATTCACTCAGGCACCTCCTAATTCCAGAGAAGGAGGTTTTTTACTTACTCTCACCTATTGTAACAATTCTAGTCCTGATGCAGTTTCGTTTCTTAACCTCTCTGAAATGCTCAGTGAAAAATCTTTAGATGTTTTTCACTTAACAGCCACAGATACAGACTTGCTGTCCTCTCGGAAAACAAGGGCAGCGTAAAGGGTTTAGAATATGGAGAACAAGTTCTCAGAATAAGGGTCAAATTAGACGATCCTCTAATTTATTCTCTGTCCGGGTAATGTAATTTTCTGCATCATTTGAGCAACACGTGTGTGTGTGTGTGTGTGTGTGTTCAGAAGAATTGTATAATTGTATCACATCCTCAAGTTTTCAGAAGCTAATTGGGGGCTTCAGGGGCTAGAAGATAGGAGACACAGGCACAGGTAGCCTGTGGAGTGCTGTCTGCTCACCTCTGCTGACAAAGGGCAGAGCCATGCCACTGACTCTTGAGGGACTTGAGCTGCCTCTTCTCCCTAGAATAACTTTGCCTTGAGCGGGAGGAGGAAGAAAACTAAATGCTAAAGGAAAAAAAAATCTGGAATAATCTGGTAGTTTCTAAAAAATCTGCAAAGAATTTGCTAGTGGTAAGAGATAAATTTCATTTATCTACCTTTCAGACATTTACTGTGGAAAGTATTTCTTTCTAACTTTATTTCATTTCACTTTTAAAATAAAAAGGGCTCAGGATATTTTAATTTACTGTTCTCAGATAATTTCTACTCTACATTTATATCTATTCTAAATTATAGGATGTGCCTCAGATGACTTTTCCTTTCATGGTTTTATATAATATAATCTTGTTTGAATACCTTATTGACATTTGAGTTAAGGTATATTATGCAAATAGCATATTTTTGTTTATTTTATTTATTAAATAGATTTACATGGCCACCCCAAATTATACATGGTAACAAGAGGATTTATGTCACCTTGTGTAGATGGATCAAATTTTAATAAGCTATTGAGCTTAAAAGAGCTTTAATAAGCTCTTTTCCCAAACAAAATGTATGTGACAGACATTTGAATTTTAAGGAATCTCTATGCAATGTATAGTCCCAGAATAGCATTGGGGTTTAAAAAATTAACAATTGCATGCCACATCTATCTTGAAGCAAACTGGTTGATGAGAAAGCTGGAATAAGAAAAGATGCATAGGGCCAATTATGAGATGTGCTTGTGGGAGAAAACTGCATGAATTAATCAGCACAAATGACAGCAAAGCTGGCTGAGGAATTCTAGGAGTTGAAGTCCACAAGTCTTAAAGTTGTCAAGGTTGGAGATCCGTGATCTGGACAACTATGTACTGTCTCCAGCTGCATATTCTAGATTGTTGGTCTGGAATAGAGACTTACTAACTCACTAAACTATTACTACTTTGTCATGATTTTTCTATATCTCGAGGAACAGTAAAATGTTTCACAAATAAAGGTGAATATACATGTCCCAAGATAATGTCGCAGGATCCCATCTGTGCCGGTTGCCTGGACCGGAGGTTTAGTCTGCTGAGCTTTCAAACTCATGCTGGAGCCCATCCTCAGGGAACTTCTTTCTAGCAGTTGGAGGAAGAGGTAAATAAATAAAATGAAGGGTTAGGTGTAGAGATATAATCACAATACATACATATGTTCAGTTTTTCTCCAAATGCCATTACTCTGCTAAACAAATAATTCCCTCAACACTGTCAAACTAGTTCCTAAGTCTGCACTATTATTAATCTTCTCATTGTTCCCATTGCCGATCTCCTCTCACTTATGACTGTATCAGTGTAACTTTGTTGTTTGTATCCTTACAATTTATATTGATTGTTTCCTAGTATGGTTTGATTGCTTACTTGTTCACTATGACTATCATTAACTGTTGTACCTCATGATTCTTGAAGAATGTATCTTTTCTTTTATGTGCACCAAGAGTGTATGCACCAAGACAAATTCGTTGTGTGTCTAATCACAGTTGGCTGATAAAAAATTCCAATCTACTTATGTGTGGTAACCATGCACCATCTTGTTTACTTATGTGTGGTAACCATGCACCATAAATGCCTGTTTAAGAAATTAGAATGGAGATTAATATTGGTCAACAGTTTACTTTTTTTCCACCATTCTTAAACTGCTGTTTACATTTAAGTCAAAAATATTATCCGCTGGCAATGGGCTAAGAAAGTTTGGCAACAGGTCAAAAAGGTTTAATCAATGGATGTGGCATCATGTTTCACTGGGGTTGTGATGGATGGTGGTGTTTCAAATGTGGCAGGAATGTGAGATGCCTAAAAACAAAGATGGCTTCTGCTTCAGGACCAAACGATATACGTCATCATCAGGAAACAGCACTGTACTGTTTGCGCCTAGACATGAGTTTGCGGCTGGAAATCTAGTTCCAGCATTGCTTTGGGGGCTTCTCCTTTTTAGCCTTTCTTTCTATTGATTCATCAGGAAAGAATTTGTATTGCACTGCTGGGAGCCCGGGAAATGTTCCTGGGAAATGAGAAAGCAAAATAGATGGCAGAGACTGTAAATCCAACCAAATAATCAGCTGAGGGCATGGAAGGAGAGTTTAAAGTAAAAGATAAATTTACCTCTGCAAGAGAAAGGATGGTTTTCTGGCTGCTGCTTGCTTGTATTAGGACGGGACTCAACACTGTTTTTCACCAGTCTTGAGGCATCTTGTGACATATGGAGTGTAGTAGTATAGAAATAAATAGAATGAAATGAATAAATAGTAAATATTGGCCTGCCCTTGAGCATATAAGGGCATTTGCTATGTGGCTAGATATGTATTAACATGATGGATGAGGAAGATCCATCACTGTTTTGATAATTGGAAGGGTATCATTTTTTGCCTCTGAAAAGCAGACTAAAAAACTAGTACAAAAATTAAAAATGGGGTTGAAGATTGCTCACCAAAGAGAGTGAGAGAATCTATGAACTGCAAACTTATGCATACTTATCTGGGATTATGAAGCTGAACCGAAGCATCTGAGTTCTGAATGAACAGACATGTGGCTAAGTACCACTAGATAAGAATTGGCATGTGCCCATAATTATTATAAAATAAAATTTTAAAAAAAATATTATAATTTGCTTTGGAATCATGTACATTTGTATGAATTGATTGGGGTAATTGTAATTGAAGCAAATTTTATTTTGGAGCATGTCTTGCTGCACATAAAAATAGAGGGAATGAATGAGATAACTGACTTAAGATCAAGTGCAAATTAATAATATTTAGAGTTGATTTTATCTGTTATTCGTAGATTTCAGATTTTACTAATTATTTTTAAATTTGCATATATGTATATACATTTGTATCTTGATTTCTATTTTCCATAAAGTATAGATCATCCATATAAAGCAAATGTAATATTAGCATTTTTTTGCTGTGTGCTAGCCAATGTTTGTTTTCTTCAAAATCACTGACAGTGGGATCAAAGCAATGACAAATTATAAGAGTGATAATGAATCGTTAGGAAGATGCCCCTCCTAATGTTGACAAGCACATATTTTTCATTCCCAGCCATCAATTCTGTCTTCCATTGCTTCATTATTTATTTTTCTAAAAGAAAAACACACACATTCCAATATTTTTACTGACACCAATTGTTTCCAAATATTTCGTGATCCAACTGTGTGGTAATGAATCAAATGACTTTTTATAGTCAATCCAGACCATATGTACATTGATTCTGAATTGATTTACAAAAGAACAAACATTCTTCTCCTATATACTTACTACATAAGAGCTAAAGCTCTACTCTCTCTTTCTCATACAGATTTTCCCCTTTGTATATTTGCAAACAACAGTTAAATTATATCATCTTTAAACAGGGCTGGGAAGCAGAGCATGTAGATTTCATTCCTTTAGAACGGGTCAGCAACCTGCAGCTCTGGAGCTGCATGTGGCTCTTTCATCCCTCTGCTGCAGCTCCTTGTTGCTGGTCAGCTCCACAATTGATAGGACTTTTGGTTAGGGCAGGTAGAGGAAAAAGGATGCCACGCTAGGAGGAGACTCTATGGTGCGGGAACTGGACTTCCGGTCGGCAAAGGAAAAAGGACACCATACTAGGAGGAGTCTTTATGGTGGGGGAAACTGCACTTCCAGTTGGCTCCAGAATTGAATGGGGGGCTTCCGTTTAGGATCTTTGTGGCTCTTGCTTTAGAAGATTTAAGAGAGTGAGGTGTGCACCGGGCAGCCATTTGGGGCCAAAGCAGCTTTAGCTTCTTTTTTTTCCCCACAAAAGATAACAGCAACAATGCAGAATTGATGTAGTTATCGATAAGTTGCCAGGAATTTCCTTTTTGCTTTTCTTTTTTTTTCTCATATGATTTTTTTTGTTGTTGTTGCTTAATTTTTAGACGTATGTCTAAGTTAAGCTTATTTTAGATCCCAGAGGAGGGACTTTTCATCTGTTTCCTGCCTGCAAATGCTGAGAGGTCACTTGCCCAATTTTGGGCAATTGCAATCTCCAAAACCAATTTGAAAAAAAAGGGGTGAATGTGTTGAGGCCTTAAGATCAATGTAACTTATTAACTGCAATCATCCAGCACTCTATTAAAGACGGCAAAAGGAGCATTTCTGGCTCTGTTAATGCTTTTATATCCCCATTTTCCATTTTTACAGTAATGTATAATTTTACCTGCCCCTTCTTTCCTCAAGCAGTGATATAGTAATAGCAGTAGTGCTTTACAGCCCCCTCTAAAGTGGTTTACAGACTCAGCATATTGATCCCAATAATCTGGATCTTTGTTTTACCAACCTTGGAAGGATGGAAGGCTGAGTCAACCTTCAGCCCTGTTGAGATCAAAATTCTTGTTATGGGCAGAGTTAGCCTACAATATTGCATTCTAATCACTATGTCACCTTAGCTGTAAGCTTTATAGGCAAAGATATGCATGCAACAATGGGTAAATAAAAAACACGCAGGAATCACACAGAGAGTCAAACCATTTGTACCAGTAACATTCAGCCATTTCTGTTCTTTTTTTTTCCTTTCTGTCCCAAAATGGCTCTGCTTTGTTAGCTGTGTTTAGGACAATAGAGGGATGTAGGAACTCTTGGTGGAAATATAAAAGCTCAAAATAAATTGAGGGTTATGAGGTACAATATATACAACACCCAAAAGAGTTCATTTGGTAAATTAGAAATAAATGAAAAGCCCAAATGAACGTAATCCCATTGGGAGAAAGACAAACTCTATAAGAGGTGATGATGAGAAGTCAGAATTTCTTAATTCCTACTTTGCATTTGATTTCTCTCAAGAGATAAATGAAACCCTAAGTGGTTATTTTGCCAACAGAGAACAAGGGAACTGCAGTTTACTATTAGCTAAGAAAGAATGTAGGTAATCTAAATGAATTCAGGTCTTCAAAACCAGTTGCATTACTTTACATCTGAAGAAACCACATGGTGGTGGATTGCAGAATTGCTGTTGATAATCTCTCAGAAAAGGGGCCCCAGGAAACTACAGCTATTTAGACTGGCCAAGGACAGCTGCACACTACAAATGAAATAATGCCATGGGTCTGTGGGAACAAATCATTCCATACTAACCTTTCCCCCCTTCTTTGATAGAGTTAGTAGCTGAGTAGTGTAGTAATGAGAGACTGACATATGTATGCGAAGGATATCAGTCTGCTTGCTCATTAGTGAGGTTTATTTTTATAGCCAAGTTACAAGAAGAAAAATCCCCATTTCCCCCAAATCAGACGTTTTTCACATGTTCTTATTGGCCAGCCTCCTTCTGCCCAAGCATAGCACTTTTTAACCTGACTAGTTATTAATTTGTGAGTTGGTGGCAATTATATGCCTGAATGCTTACAAAGCATTGACCTTTGTCTAGAGAAGTGAGCAGGATGTCATGACCAGATAAACTTATCTAATAAGGGCGGTTTTCCGCTAACATCTTGTTAGATAGAAACAGGCCATGTTAACCACAGAGTAGAATAGTGGAATGCCACAAATATAAAAAGTGTATCATGAAACACTTTTGGCAAAGTGTTTCATGACATCCTCTTTCATAACATAGTAAAATATGGGGTTAGTGATGAATTTGTTACATAGTTTCCTGAATGACTACATCAAACAGTGCTCAACGATGGCTCCACTTCAGCTTGAAGGGAAGCATCAAGTGACCCGCCATGAAGCCTTGTCCTAGACGAGTGATGGCTAACCTTTTTGACATTGTGTACCAAAAGTGGGGGATGTGTGCCCAGTGGGGTTGTGCATCCACGTGCCCACACCCATAATTCAATTCGCCCCACCCTCCCTAGAAAGGCTCTGGAGCTTGGGGAGTGAAAAACAGGCTTTCCCCACACCCCCAGGCCCTCCAGAGGCTGGAAACAGCCTCTTTCCTGACTTGTGGTAGTCTCGGAAGGCCGAAAATCAGCTGGCCAGCGCCCGCATGTGCATCAGAGCTGAACTAAGGCAATGCTCGCGTACCCACCGATATGGCTCTGTGTGCTACCTATGGCACCCGTGCCATAGGTTTGTCATCACAGTCCTAGACCATGAGTCATTCAACATTTTTAGCAATAACTTAGGCAATGGATTTGGGAACACCAATAAAGTTTGCAAATGACCCAAAATTGGGAATGACAGTCAATTAGTTAAAAAA
>JANHFP010006481.1:332551-345847 GCA_032468135.1 Calamaria suluensis
TGCCTGGGCCTGCTCTTCCTCAGCTCCAACCTCCCCCTCACTGTTCTCTGCCAGCTGTTCCTCCTTGACCTCCGAGTCAGACACTGGCAGAGGCATGACAGACAGTCCTTCCTCTTTGGAATAAAAGGCAGTGGTTGTCCTGAATTCCAGCCACGTGGCAGGGTGAGAAATAGAGGCGGGAGGAGGGAACAGGAGTGTGTGAGAAATTCCCACTACTGAGAAGCACCACTGTCCCAGCTACTTTCTTGGGGCTTTCGCAGCAATTTTCCCCCTCCTGCTGGTGGCCCGGATTCTGGAGAACAGACTCCCTGCTGAAGGAAGAGGGGGAGAAGAAGGAGTCTGTGCCATACACTCCCATGGCAGAAGGGTGCTTGTTCTTGGTGGTGGGCAAGGGAGGCAGTGGTTCTCACCCTGCCACGTGGCTGGAATTCAGGAAAACCACTGCCTCCCCTCCCCTGCCTCTACTCCCCCTCGCTGTGTGTTGTGTGTGTGTGTGTCCAGCAGGAGGGGGAAAATTGTTGCGAGAGCCCCAAGAAAGTAGCTGGGACAGTGGTGCTTCTCAGTAGTGGGAGTTTCTCACACGCTCCTGTTCCGTCCTCCCACCTCTGTTTTTCCCCTCTCTGTGTGTGTGTCTAGACTTTCTTTCGACAGAGGGTCCTCTCTCAAATGACAGTCAGGACACGCATACTCATGTCTCCCCCTGCCTCTACTTTTCCTCTCTCTCTCTCTCTCTCTCTGTGTCCTAGCTTTTCCCTGCCAGGACCTGATGTGATGCAGTTCAAGACACCAGCCAGGTACTTCAGGGATGTGAGTGGCTCAAAGCAGACAGGGTAGTCCCTTAAAATCTCAGCCTGTCTGAAGCTCCTGGCTCCCCTGTGCTCTCTGCCTGGCCCCTCAGTCACTGCGGGTGTGGGGAGTGATCCAAGTAAAAACTTTGCTCAGCGAGAACGGAATGTGGATCCAGGACAGAATACTGGCCAGGTCATATCCCCTTCTTGCCGAGCAAAGTTTTTACTTAGATCACTCCTCCATTGTTGGCTGGTGCACATGTGTGCACTCAAAACCCGGAAGAGAAATGGGCAACTCCATGTGTGCTGGCCGACATGGCTCTGCGTGCCACTTCTGGCATGCGTGCCATAGGTTTGCCATCAAGGTGCTATAACATAGTTCTTCCATGACTCTTCTAAATTCAGCAATACATTTTTACCAGTATCATCTACAAGTGTTTCTTTTTATGCCATCCGCCCCACTTTTATCACTATCCTACTGATTACTCCCATTAACAATATTAGCAAGTCAATACACAATAATTAAAGAACCCCTACAACGAACATTCCTAACCACACTCATACTACTACAGCTTTTTATTTCTATAACATTTATAGCCTACAACTTAATCCTCATATATATTATATTTGAATCTACCCTCATCCCAACCTTAATCATTATCACACAATGAGGCCAACAAACTGAACGACTAACCACTGGTACATACTTCATACTATATACCCTAACCACCTCAATACCCCTTTTGATAGCCATTCTATTCCTTAACACCACAAACACTCCAACACTATTTATACAGATACTACAACCAATTAATCTATGAACAGAACTTATACTCTGAGTAGCCTGCCTAGGAGCATTTCTGGCAAAAATACCAATCTACGGACTTCACCTATGATTACCAAAAGTCCACGTAGAAGCTCTAATTGCAGGATCAATACTACTAGCTGCCATTTTACTAAAATTAGGTGGCTATGGTATTATACGAATAACCCAAACACTTCCAGCCATTAAAACAAGCCTATTTCTCCCATTTATCACCCTCGCCCTTTGAGGGGCCACACTAGCCAACCTAACCTGCCTACAACAAACAGATCTAAAATCCCTTATCACATATTCTTCCATTAGCCATATGGGTTTAGTCATTGCTGCTGCCCTAATCCAAACACAATGAAGCCTATCAGGAGCCCTAACTTTAATAATTGCCCACGGATTTACCTCATCAGCCCTATTCTGCCTAGCCAATACCACCTACGAATGAACCAAAACCCGCATTATAATCCTCACACGCGGATTCCATAACATCCTACCTATAGCCACAACCTGATGACTATTAGCTAACCTAATAAATATTGCCATCCCACCAAACATTAATTTTACCGGAGAATTATTAATTGCATCATCCCTATTCAACTGATGTCCAACAACAATCATTATAGTTGGACTATCAATACTAATTACAGCATACTACTCCCTCCACATATTTTTATCAACACAAACTGGCACAACATTATTAAATACCGCCACTACACCATCCCACTCACGAGAACACCTCCTTATAACATTACACATTATCCCACTAATACTTATCTCAATAAAACCTGAATTGGTAATTTAACGTGTGCATAATTTTTAAAAAATATAAAGTCGTGACCTTGACAATAGGAACATCACCTCACACACCCCAAGGGGTAATAACAGACCTGCTAACTCTTCAAACTGGAACTAATCATCCAGCCCCCTCTACCATAGGATAATAGTATTCCACTGGTCTTAGTATTCCATAATATGCCTAGGGCCACATTTTTGCACACTAAGCAAATCTGTATATTTGTATATATGGTATTTTAGTATTGTTGGCTGTACACTGCCCCGAGTCCGCGAGGAGAGGGGCGGTATATAAATTTAATAAATAATAAATAATGTGACTGTGATTTCTGATGCTTGCTGCCAGCTTCCCACAAGGAAACTCAATGGGGAAGTTGACAGGAAGTTGGAAGTAACTCCTGCTTTCACTGCTTTTTTGCCTACCCATGGTTATTCTGGTCATTTGTTTAGATTAGTAAATCCTGATATATTAGCACTTATATATTGTTTCACAGTGCCTTTTTAATTGAAGTTTACTTATATTATTGAAGTTCACTTGCCACTACAATTATTTTTCTACTTATAAAAAATAATTGTTTACTCCTTTTAGATAATCACGGGACCATCCAACATTGGAGTTTAAAAAATATGGTTGGCTTAGCATTTAATATTTATTCTGGTCACACCAGACTGCATTAACTTTCTCTCAATAATGGCCCAATAACCAATTGGTCACAGGTTAGGTTCAACTTGTAAAAGGCATATTGCATTAGCTCTAACATTTTTCAATTTTCACTTTTAGCAGAATGGAACTACCATTTCACTACAAATAAGAAATGAAGGCCTGCAGGGAAAAAAAGAAGGGTGACAGGAAAAGTCTCCCAAAAGAGAATATGGGTGTCTGCAGTCCATTTCTTTCTGGTTTTGTGACACTTACATACCATGTCATAAGCATCACCTACCCAATGGCTAGGCTTGTGACTCATGCTATACTAAAGACCAAGATTTATAAACAATAAAGTCTGAATCAAATAGAACACATCTTGGGTAAGAATAATATAGGAAGTACATCACAGATAGGTGGCACTTTTGTATTAGATATTGATCTTCCCTGACATATTTTAGAAAAGATTGGGCAGATGTAGTGATGGGAATTTTGAAAGTGGAAAAGAAAATGTTTCCCAAGCCAGAACATCTAGGTATGTTGCAAGTGACATAAGCATACTAAGTGTTCTTCTTTGTGATTGCATTCACACACATTATTCCATTATGCTGGCATAATCTGTGCAGTGGTGAAATCCAATTTTTTTTACTACCGCTTCTGTGGGCATGGCTTCGTGGGCATGGTATTGTTTGGTGGGCATGGCAGATAAAGGATACTGCAAAATCCCCATTCCCTCCGCACTCCTGGGGGAAGGCTATTGCTCCAAAATCTCCATCCCCACCTGATTCTGGAGCCAGCTAGAGGTGGTATTTGCCAGTTCTCTCAAGTACTCAAAATTTCCACTACCGGTTCTCTGAACGGCTCAAAATTTCCGCTATGGGTTCTCTAGAACCTGTCAAAACCTGCTGGATTTCACCCCAATGCAGCCCCAACTGCCAAGTCCTAGTGTGCCTCCATCACAAGATCAAGAACTGCTCTTAAAGTAAAAAAAAAAAAAAAAGGATTTTCCCTGACTTCATCTCCTCTCGTACCAAGCTTAACTTGCCATCAGGAAAAGCAATCATAATCACCTCTTAGTATGCATTTAGACAAGCGTGGATAGGGATCTAGGATGGAGGGTTCAGCTAGCTTTAAAGTTACTGGGTGGATGGCTCATAGATATAGAAGTGCTCCATGCCGGTGCCCTGCCAATTGTTTGTCTTTTAAAAACAGGTGACTCCTTTTCAAAATAGCCCAACTGATAGGTCAAAGGAGGATTGCACATATTGGAGGTGCTACTTCCCAGTACACAAAGCATTCCTCTGCTGCATCTTTGACCTGTCAATTGGGCTTTTTTTGAGACGGGGGAGGAAACTGTGGATCTAGCATAATTTAGGGTACTTCTGCAGAAACTGGTGTGTCCTGGGTTCCAAATCAAAGTGCCAATGGAGGGCCAAGCCCAGAAACCAGAGGGAAGGGGTCATGTTCACAGCAACATGCAGTGGCAAAGTGAACTGGACAAATCCCAGGCCAGCTGCACCATCAACCACGTAACCGAGAAAGCATGAAAATATACAGCCACAACAAAAGTTGTCCCAGAAGGTGGAAAGTATCACTTCAAAATTGGAAGAGCTAAATATAAATTTAAGCTGCTTCTACTGTGAATTAAGGATGAAATGAAAGCAGTGTCATGGGGACAGGCCCTTACTTCTTGGCATCTTTATTGTGTGGTTAGAGAGACATAAAGAGCTCTCAGCTAGTCAGATGCTCACATTATGTCACAAAGTTTGTACAGCTATAGAGCTATGGAAACTCCATAACTATGCCAAATATTTTTTAATCCCTGTTTCAAGGTGTAAATCTAGGACAGAAACATAGCTTGAATATGTGTCTTCGTTTCTTTAAAACAATAGTACATAAAATAAGACAGATTCATTATGAAAGTACAATTAGTGACGGTCCTTCCTTAGCGTGTAGAGTGGTTCCTTGAAGTCTAAAGACATTATTGTGCTTTTCACTTCTGAACAGAGGCTGGAAAGAGGCAAACATATTAAATTAGGGAATGTTTTGATAATGAAAGCAAAAATAAGGATGACATGAATGTGAAAATAGTATCCACTGATGACTTGTGAGATCCCTCCCCCCGCAACATTTATCTGTAGCCAGTTTGTAGAACATTTCTTGAAAAGGGGAAATGACTTCATTGTTCTGTGTCATTTTGCTGTCAAATATCTGCATTTTTTGCCTGAAACTGGGAAATCTTGAGTAGACATAAGAGGCGCTAAACCTTTAGTTTAGTTGAGCTTTAGTTTTTCAACACTCATTGAATTATTAAACTCCTACAGTGTACTACTATAATCTTTCATATCTTAATCTGATAATGCCGTCATATTTTGCCCTGCTTTTGGAGTGCCTTAAAATGTAATGAACCAAGTTACTTACTTAATTGGGAACAGCTGTCGGATGAAGAGCAGCAAAGCGACGATCATGGGGAGAATCGCGATAGAATGGGTCAATAGTTGTGATTGTCCTATAATGACAGAGGGCAAGGATTTGGGGGGGGGGAATAAATAAATAAAAGAGGATAGAAGGCACCTGAGGGAAGGAGATGAAATGGCAGCCGGCACCAGGCATGACCTGATGGAGCTAAAGAAAAAGAAACAGCCCTGCCCCTATGTCACCTGCCAACATGGGGATGAACAGTCCTCAAGGTCTCTGTAGCATTAGGATCACTTCCTAAGTCAGTTGTATGGTTGTTTGTAGCAAAGCCACCTGCATGTTGAGGCTGGACACCCCCTCGGGTCCAGCCCTCCCTGTCCACTCCTGTTGGCAGGGTTTCATAAAACCTGATAAAGAGAAAGATGGTTAATGCCTGGCAGATTCAGCAACTGCTTCTTGCGTTCTAACAAATATAAATCAGAGGTATGCCTTTACTCTGGCACTGCTTGCCTCTGGCATGGCAGACTTGCAATTTGAAAGTTTACACTAGAGTATGAATATTTATTTTTCTACAAATAGCAGGCCCACTATTTTTTTCCCTGTCCTCTGCTCCCACTATCCATCCTCCAAAGTCCTTGTTTCGAATAACTTGATCCATATAGCTAAAAGAATCAAAACCACCTATGCAGATAGAAAAAAGTATGCTTTAAGATAAAATCATTACTTAGGAACGTGACTATCTTCTCCCTCCCCTCCTCTTCCTAGCATTTTCCGGCAAGTTCAGGGTCTGCTTTTATTGGATCAACCAATTGAACTGAATTAAAGGCACTGAATGAGCAGAGGGAGAACAACTGGCCCAAAGTCACCCAGCTGGCTTTCATTCCTAAGTCAGAACTAGAACTCAGTCTCCTGGTTTCTAGCCCGTTTACCTTAACCAGGAGACCAAACTCCCTGAATATTACTATCCCAATATGGATACCAAACTCACTTGGAATTATAGCTAGTCAAAAACCTGTTGGGAAGACTTGGGTCATAAGCAGGTGTCACATAGTTAAGGTTGTTGGTGATGAATCCCGTTGGCTCCTGTATGGAAAAAGATATGAAAGCAGAACTAAGGATGCCTTAAGAAGAAGACAAGAAATATGTGATTCTGAAAACAGTTGTAAGATTCCAAAAAAAGACTCCCATATTATCCATCCAACATACCTTGTTGCCCACATACTCTCGTCCTACAAGATTGGTTTGCGTTTGAGGCAGTCGTGAATGGCCTTGGAACTGGGAATGGCTCAGTGACCCAGATGCTTCTCCATTGGGTAGAGGTCCCTGTGAAAATGAGGACCATAACAAACAAAGGAATTCAAAGGAGTTGGTGAAGTATAGGAGAGCAAGCAAAAAAAAAATAGGGATGAAGACTGGAAAGGGAATGGAAGATGAGCAGATAAATGGCTAAAAAAAGTGTAAGGGAATTTGGGAAGCCCGTACACAACTGAAAAAGGAAGAAGTGGAGAAAAGAGAGGTATCTGTTTGCAGATGCTGATGGGGGGGAAACAACTAGAGAATGTAGAAGGGCAGACAAAAAGGGGAAATGAAAGCAGGCAGAGAAACGCAGCAGATAGATGAACATAAGGATAATTCAGAAATAGCTGTGAAGAATTTGGGACACATTTATCCTGTGTACGAAAGCAGAAGTTCAAAGTAGAGGAAAAAATGAAATGGGTGGGGGAGTGTTCTGTCAACACGGAACTGCCACTTACTGAAGAACCAATGTGAAGATCCTTCGGCCGACTAAATCCAGAGGCCCGCTCAGAGCCTTTGGAAAGAACTGGTAGAAACTCATCCCCCTTTCAAGAAGAAAAAATTAAATAAAGATCTGTGGACAGCTATAGTATACATATACAGGGGTAGATATTGAACAATAAAAATGGGAACAATATTTGTTCATCCAGCCCCATCCATGCTGGAGCAGGTACACTTCTTACATGTGGAACAGAAGATGGTAGATAATCTGCCTTCATGATGCTGATTCCAGGATGGCTCTCCTACAAAGCAAAACAAATGAAAAGTACTACTTAGACCGAGAGAGAGAAAGCAGATTGGATATAACAGTTATTTTATAACTTTTACTATGTTGGGGGGAGACGGAGACCCAAAGAGCCAGGTTAGTAGGAGACCCTACTAATACTATCTAATTATCTGAACTAATACTGGTAGTATCTGGATCAACTCTGGCAGGGCATAAATAGTAGTAATTATTACTACTACGGTAGCATTATTATGATGGCAGGACATAAGTAGTAATTATAACAACAGCATTTAGTGTGTCTATACCCTTTTCCATAGTACTCCATTCCATTAGGTTGTTTCCCCCAGCCAGGATTTCAAACCAAATAAGCATGCTCAGATATCATTGACCTTTCCTACTCTTTTTCTTTTTACCATAAAGGGTTTTTGTGTGTCTTCAAATCTAGGGGTTCCCCCAATCTTACACTCTTATAGCCACATATCGCTAAAGAAAATGAGTTTACTATCTGTATGGAGAACCCTACACAAAATAATATTCTGAAACCTTCAGTCTGGGAATTTGTGTCTTGATTTATTGCGATTTGTACCCTGGAAAAATGTGCTGGCAAAAATAGCTCCTGAAAGCTATACCAAGCTAGAAAGTATTAAAATTATTAGAATTCTACCTGAACCTCCTCTAGCTTTGGCTCCTATATGGTACCTCAGCATACCTTTGATCTATTACTGGAGGTGGGAATATTTCTAAAATAATCCAAGGCTAAATCCATAAAATTTTCATAGAAGAAATATATAGGAGACACATATATTTGGGTAAAGCGAAACTCCTTGGAACTGGTGTTATTTTTTGCTTAATGAAAATATTTGAAATTTATTTGTAATAAAATGTCTATTGGAGTAGGAGGTAGCAAACAACACTGGAGGGGCCGTATAATGGAAACAAGAGCATATATAAAAAATTATCAGGAAAAAAACCATAATCCTACAGAGATTCTGGAATTTTTCTAACAATAAGGAACAAGCATTGTGATGATAGGTCAAGCAAGCTGGATCCTATTTACTTTTTCAGAATTCTAATGCACTTTCTTTTAAGGAGAGGTGGCTACATTGCCTTAACATCACATATGCCCTCTCCTAATCTTTTAATAACACTTTTTAAAAATTGTGGGATGTTTTTAATGTAGTTTATTTTACGGCTTCTTTGTTGTTTGCTTGCTTGCTTGCTTGTTGTTTGCCACCTGAAGTCAGGTTTGCGAAATGGGCAGCTATGATAGGATGTATATACCTACAAACCAGTGATGGGTTGCTCTCGGTTTGGACCGGTTCATGCGATCTGGTAGCACTGACCAGATGGCGCCACCGAACAGGTTCTTACTGTATGCGAGCAGGGCTCTCCTATGCTTCCCTGTGTGATTTTTACAGGTTCTAATTTTTTGACAGCTGAATCGGCGTGGCAAAGCTCATTGCCGCCCCTCACGTCTCCCAAACTGTTGTGAGCATGTGCAGTAGAGCGCAGACCAGCATGCTTTGCATGCCAGCGCATCAAATGTGCTCTACTGCGCATGCACAGAGCGCACCTTTGCCATGCGTGCTCCAATGTGCATGTGCAGAAAGTATATTCAGTGTGCACGTGCACAAAGTATGCTGGTCTGCGCTCTACTGTACATGCACGGAGAACGCAAAGCATGCTGGCCATGAGCCCACTTCACGCGCGCAAGAAAAGAACGGGTAGTAAAGGTAAGTGGAACCCACCCCTGGTACAAACCCTGATTGAAGAGAAGTCAGATTAGACTGCAGTGTGCAGGGGAAGACGTCAGCCCTTTTGCTTCTGTCATGTTTCAGAAAAAAGTCACCCACCACACACTTTTTGGCTTTTAAAGAGAAAGCTAATCAGGAACACAGCAAATTTGTCACAGTTCTAAGACTAAGAATATCTGCTTCTTTTGTCATCGTGCTGGTTTATGTATTACCTTGTAGGTCAAAGTGAACATGTGAATAATTGTTCTAACCTCTCAGATTTATTCTTGTGGGCAATAGACCACCATGTCATGGTATACAATTGTTCAATAGTCTTAGCCCGAGGGTTTAAATGAAGATATTCGGTACTTACCATTGATTTAAGCATGTCTCTCTTTAATAAGGTTTCCCCTTGCAGCTCACAATCCCTTTTGTACTACAGATCAAAAAACTGTTCTCAACCTCAGTTGGTTTTGCAAAACACTCTGATTAATTCCATAAGGTAAAATAATTCTGTGCCTTACTTTTTCCTTAACGGAGATTTTTCTTCTTTTCATTTACTTTCATCCCCAGTAGAGATAAAACAGTTGCTACATGTTACTAAAATGGTGGTGTGCCTTGTAACTAATTGTTCTTATGCTCGTGAAGGCAATATTCTTAAATTTGATGTCTGAGTTCCATCAACGGGTATTTTAGACTAATTGGACAGCTTATTTCTATAACTTGAATTTATTCTTTTAGATATGGGCTGAACTACTTGAAATATACCGAAATTATCCATTCTAAAAATATTGTTATATCATACATGTTTTATCCAAGTTATTTTAACATTCTTTTTGTTTTCACCATTATCCATCGGTTGGGATGGAGAAAACCTCTTTTACTGGAATGTGAGATTCCTCCTTTCTCTTTTGTTTCACAAATTTTCCTGCTGGAGACGGTCAAAAAGTTAAGATGGTGGCTACAACCATGCCAGGCCTTAATACATTTTTCTGCGCATTGTGATCTAAAAGGGTAGATTTTGATCACATGGTGGTGGCCACCATCTTATTATTTTTTTTTTTGAGCAGACACCAGTGACAGAAAGGGAGCCCATGTATTGAGGGAGAACAATTGCTGAAACTCAAGGAAAACTGGAGAAGAAGGGCACCATTTTGCCAAGTCTGCTTTGCAGCATCTTCAACATGATGCTTCATCTGCCCCTTGGGAAGAACAGCAAAAGAAACCAAAGCTACTGGGAGGACCTGATATGCTTGTCTCTCCACAATGGGGTTGGCACGGGAGCCTTCAGTAAATCCGGACTCTTCTTTGGCTCCAATTGTTTTCTGTTGCAGGAGATCTGTATGGAGAGAAAAATAAAGATGTGCACTGGGCGGGGGGGGGGGGGAAGCATGTGCAGTAGATGACTTCAAAAAGATCTTGGGAAGCTGGACTGATCTGTTCAGTTCTCACAAATTAACACCAGTGAGTCATGCAAAACCTTGTGAGAGCCCTAGCTTCGAATATTAAGTTTAAAAGGGCTTAAGTTGCTTATATAATGCTATCCTTTTCTGGATGCTTTTTCTTTTCAACTGCTATTCAGAGGTTTACTTTTCATCTGATTCTGGAGGTGATGCCTAACCAATTGTGATTAAAATTGCTTCATTTTCTATATAAACATATTCTAACGGAAGGCTTAGCCATTATAATTTGCTATTTCCTCAAGCTCCTTTAATCTTACCCAACAGTGAAATCAAGGAAGGGAAGAGGGAAATGCTACACTGTGCTTAATAAAATCTTTGGGGGTTGTACCTGGCCCCCTAACTCAAAGATATTCAAAGGGAGACAATATGCCTTCATCAGTTGCTTTGTCTTCTACAATGTTCACTCATCATATGACATATATTACATGCAAGCTACATAAAACAGGATGCTTTTTTACAAAGTGCAAAATTCCATAGCAGAAATCTGGAGTATGCAGAAATGTTCCTCAAAATAGATGCATGGATTTTGCTTTGTTGCTCCCTGTAACATGAAGTTATTTTTTTAGACAGGGCAAGGACTTGAGCATTTGTATGTAACTTTCATCCTATAAGAAATTGTCCCAGGAAACAAAGAATTTTCCAAGTACCTCACGGTTCCTGAGATGTTGTTTAAAAAATGTTGTACAGCTCAATTTCTCTGAGCTCCAATTTTAAATTATCTAAGCAACTCCATCACCATTATTTTTTTAAATGTATGGCTTAAATATTAAAATCACGTTAAGCAACTCCATCATTATTATTATATTAAATGTATGGCTTAAATGTTAAAATCACAATAGGACAAGAAATAAAAATAAAAGACAACCCTCTCCAAACAAAACTGAAAGAAAATAATTATTGAAATGTATATTTAGTAATCTCAATGTTTCCCTTCTAATGGTTGTGAAATTATTGTATTAAGTCATGGAAAGCAGTAGTATTGGCTGGCTCTCAGTTAATTATGAGACTTCAAGTTGGTGTCAACTCTTAGTGACCTAATAGATAGACTTTTTTCAGGATAATCTGTCCACACCCACCTAACTCTTCAAGTCTTCCAATAGTATACCAACTGCTATTGCACATATTTCACCCATTGACCTTGCTACTGATTGTCTTCCTCTTCCTTCCATTTTTACCAGCATTATGGGTTCTTCAAGGAAATTGGATCTTCGGGCCAAAGATAACATAATGGACCAAAATATTATCATTTGAATTTAGTCATTTGTGCTTCAAGTAAGAACTCCGCATTGATTTATTATATGAATGATTTGTTTTTGTGGCGCTCCATAGGATTCTGAAAAGTCTACCCCAAACTTCAAAAGCCTCAATACTTTTTCTGTACTGTTTCTTCAAACTCCAACATTTGTTTCCAAACAGTATCATAGGAAAACCATTGCCTGCTTGGTTATGATTCTTGTAGGTGCAGAATATCAGGGCAAGTGAATTCCTTCTGGATTTGGAGAAATTTTGAAAGACTTTCCTTATATTTCTAAATCTGTTTCCATCTCTGATGTCTTCACAGATGTTGTTATAGTACTGTCTGGGTTTTCTAACAGCTATGTTAGAAATTCTGTATTGGGATTCTTTCCAATATCTTTGCTCTCTTCTCTTGTTACGAGAGAAATATTTCTGCTGTATTATCTTCTGATTGAAAGCATCTACTTCCAGTACATTTCAAGTGCCTGATGCCTAAGAAGAAGAACACACTCTTCTTCTATACTTCTGGTGTACCTCATTCTATCCTCTCAGTACTTCCCTGCCTTACCATTTTAAGGCAGCAAAGTAGGATCTGGGAGGGTGGAAAGATGGGACTGTTCCAAAGTAAGATGATGCAGAATAAGCCCATGAAAGGCAATCCTCAAGGGCTAAATGGTTTAGATACTGCAACCTAAGAATTAAATGTGACATATAGGGCTTTGTGTATCTACAGTATTTCAAAGAGTGACTCCATTATCCCACTGAAGCTTCATGAGTTGGAAACTATAATTTTACATTTTAAAATATTGTTTTAGGAATTTAATATTCAGAGAATGGGTTATGAGCTTCAAAGGGAGAGGTATACTGATATAAAAACCACTGTGGGTCGTTTCAGATGTTGTGATAATCCAAGTCCCACCTCCCACCCCAAAAAAACAAATTATGCTTTAATGCACAATAGTAGCATAAATCTAGTGCTTATTAAGTTGTATTACATGCATAGAAATTATACCTGGTTGCCCTGGAATGCTGAAGCGGTACTTAGAGCTGTACTCCGTGGACATGTACTGAGGTCCCTACAAATACAAGAGAGAAGGTAGCCATGTTCTCTGGAATTAACCCACCCTTATCTTCTCAATATATTTCCAGTCTCGCTAAACCAAGGTTGGAGACACCTGGCTAAGCTATATCCCACCCACTTTTCTCTCTGCGAGTAAACCAGTTATTCTTGCTATACTTAACTAGTTCTCTTGCTCTTTTAGAAAACATCGCCCTTTCTCCTCAGCTGCCTTTCATATCTGGATTTCATGTCTAATTCCTTTGCAATGCCAGCCGTCATTTTCTATAGATCGCTACTCAAAGCTCGTATTTTCTATGGTGCCTTTG
>JANHFP010006485.1:0-14456 GCA_032468135.1 Calamaria suluensis
GAAGGGCTGCCTCAAGGAAGAGGGGAAGGCAACTAAGTTCCCAAAAGCACCTGAAGGCAAGACAAAAAACAATGGATGGAAAATAACCAAGGGCAGGAGCAACCTAGAACTGAGAAAATTCCTAATAGTGAGAACAATCAACCAGTGGAATGAAGTGCCTTCAGATGTTGTGGGTACCCCCATCACTGGAGCTTTCAAGAAGAGACTGGACAGCCATTTGTCAAAAATAGTATAGATCTACTATGTGAGCAGCGGGGTTGGATTGATGACCTCAAAGGTCCCTTCCAACTCTGTTACTGTTTGACTTTCCTGCTCTGCTCAGTTGCAGCCAAACTGCTCAATGAAGGAAACTTAGCATTTGCTGTTAGCAAATCATAATTGAAATGGCATAACTGAGGACAGAAAAAACAACCACCACCACCTAAACTAATTTGGATGCTTATCAAAAAAAAAAAGAAGGGAAAAAATCTGTTTGGCTCAGGCCTGACTAGAAGCAGCTGTTTTTTTTTGCAACCAGGCAATGTGGATAGTAGAATCATAGAACTTTATTAGTACAGTAAAAGATTCATAGGAAAGCCTTATAGCGCTCCATGTTATTTTACAGCCTGTTTGTATGTGTGTCTGTTTGAATGGGGAAGTGGAAGGAGCAGGGAACTATTTAATCTGTTTTTCCCCCATTCTTTTGAGAGCTCTGTTCAAAAATGCAGCCACTTCCTTTACTATCTGAATATGAATCTGGAACCCCACGTGGAGAAAAGGCTTTGCACAAAGAGAAGAATTAATGGGACTTTAATGGGACAACCTCTTGTTTCTCATTTTAATTAAAATAAAAGAAAAAGAAACCTAATTCAGAGCATCATTTCACACATTTGCATGTAATTATACTTTGCTCCTAATTTTCCAGCCGATGCAGAAAGCAGCATACAAGTCTGCCTCCACTATAAGGTTCTGTTGAGCAGTGTGGGGCATGGAGGGGGTTGAGGGGAGATTTTATAAATGTTGTGAAAGCAAAATAAGATAAATTAACTTGGGCAGGGATATAAGCTTGGGAATCTTCAGGCTACAGGGACTCAGTTTAGATGCCAAGGACTGGATTAATTTGTAATTAAGTAGCTTATATAGTACCTGTATTGATGCTTGGGGGTGGGGGAGGGAGGCAGGGAGAAGCAAAATAAGATAAAACCCGAATATTTCAAGCTGGTTTGCAAGAAATCCAGCATCTTCTGCCTTTTCTTCCAAGGTGACTATGCAGTATAAATTGCCCCTCTAAATTGTTGTGAAAGGCTTGATAATGAAATTGAAACTATGCAACTAAAAACTGATTTATATTGCCAGAGCCCGATAATCAAAATTAATGCCATGAAAAGTAACGTTTACAGAAAAATAGCACTGGGAAAGTGCATTGCCCCATTTTCCTTATTAACTGTCATTGCTTTTTGCTTTTAGGACAGGTGTTAAAAAAAACACAGACACAGAATTATTATCCATATTTTGTTATAATCATATCTTTGTGAGCATACATTTATAAAGTTCCTGGCTTGGCTCAATAAATTCTTCTTAAAGACCTAACCCCACTACTGCACCCTTCAAACTAATGCAAAGAATAGTTAGAGATTTACACTGAAATCTCATCAGAATGCTCACACAATAGCCAGAAGGACATTTTTTAGGGGGAGCACATTTTCAGATGAATTTTTAATTTGTGATATATTATCCATATCTTTATTTGAGTGGGTGAAAAAGGGAAAGCTTTAGTGAAATAAAAATATATTTTCCTTTTAAAACGATACACATAAAATAGTGTTGAGAAAGCTGTAAAGGGACCAGAGTAATAGAACATAGAATAATAGAGTTCGAACGTTTTCTAGTCCAACCCCTGATTCAACAGGAGACCCTATACCAGGGATGTCAAACTCATGTCATCATCAGGGCATCATCACGTGATGTATTGGGACTTTCCCTCTGCTTCTTTAGACGAGCATGGCCAGTGTGTGACGCATCTGACCTCGGGGACATGAGTTTGGCAGCTCTGCCCTATACCATTTCAAACAATTGATTGTCAACTCTCCTTTTGAATAGAATGGAATAGAATTTTTTATTGGCCAAGTGTGATTGGACACACAAGGAATTTGACTTGGTACGTATGCTCTCAGTGAACATAAAAGGAAAGATATGTTCTTCAAGAATCATAAGGTATGACACTTAATGATAATCATAGGGTAGAGATAAGCAATCAAGTCATATTAGGAAACAGTCAATATAAATTGTAAGGATAAAAGCAACAACATTACAGTCATACATGGAAGGAGATGGGTGTAGGAACAATAAGAAGATTAATGCAGCCTTAGTGAATAGTTTGACAGTGTTAAGGGAATTATTTTTTTGGCAGAATGATGGCGTTCAGGAAAAAAAAACCTGTTCTTGTGTCTAGTTGTTCTGGTGTGCAGTGCTCTATAGCATTGTTTTGAGGGTAGGACCTGAAACAGTTTATGTCCAGGATGTGACGGGTCTGTAAATATTTTCACAGCCCTCTTTTTGGCTCGTGCAGTATACAGGTCCTCAATAGAAGGCAGGTTGGTAGCAACTGTTTTCTCTGCAGTTCTAATTATCCTCTGAAGTCTTTGTCTGTCATGTTGGGTTGCAGAACCAAATCAGACAGTTATAGAAGTGCAGATGACAGACTCAATAATTCCCTTTTAGAAAGACCCCAATGTTGGAGCACCCACAATTTCTGAAGGCAAGCTATTTCATTCATTGATTGCTCTCACCATTATGAAATTTTTCCTTAGTTCTAGTTTGCTCCTTAGTATTTTTGTGAGAGTGATGATGTCTCAAAAGTTGGGCTCTGGCTTCTGTATTCATTCAGGAAATTCCCAATTAGTGCCAGGCAGAAAGGAGAGAGAGAGAGGGAGAGGGAGAGGGAGAGAGGGAGAGGGAGAGGGAGATTCTTAATGCAGTCATATAAATTACGTACATTTTGTCTAATTTTCTCTAGAAAATATGTAAATTATACATTAGCAAAGTTTAAAGAAATATGACAATAGAAACAAAATAAAACATAAAATCATATTTTTGTTCCATGCTCCTTGAAGATGTGGGCATGTGTTTAGTAGGTGTGAATTGTGGGTTTAGTTCTAAATAGGGACCATTGGAATTTTTAGGTATCTCTTATTCGTAAAATAAAGGTAGAAGGTAGGTATATACAGCTAACATCAGGAATCAATTATATTAAGCATCTGCCACTGTGGATGTTCAATTTATGATGATTTACAAATTCATGTGTTCTTCCTGCTCTTTATTGAGGTTGCTGGTTCATCTGCTCATTCTGGATAATTAGTATCACAAGCCTAACACTAAACTGTTATTGCTGCTGGCAGATAATGCTTGGCTAGATGGGCAATTGGTGTGAACTGCACATAAATATTGTAATATTTGAATATAAATATTAAAGTATTAACAGTTTATTCTCATCAACACGTCCTGGTAAAACATAGTTTTCACCATGTTTTTGTTTTTTTGTTTTGTCAGAAGCAAATATCCACTATGCCAACCAATTTACCTTCAGTACCAACTCATGTTGCTTCATTCATCTATTTGACCATCCTTTCCTCCAAGTAAGAACCATGCAAACTGCAACTCAAACAGTTGTTCTGAAATATACTGTATTAATATATATAAATAGTGTATTTCATTACATTTGGCCATCTTTGCATCATATGAGATGTTTGTCCCTTGTTCCATGCTTCTTGAATTCACAGGCTTAAAAAATGTCTGCTTGAAACTAAAGTGTTTTGCCCTTTCAGCCATGTGTAATCTCTATGATTTTGGTCTTGATAGACTTGTATAAGACTTGTTGCTAATATCTAGTCTGTTTCCACATGCAGGAAGGTGTTTACCAAATTGGAAAATTGGAAGGACTATACAGTGGATTCTTCTAATAACTACACTTTCTACCTTTCTATGTGCTTAGAATATGTAGTTGCTACACTAAAATAATAGTAGTTTTGGTCTGCATGGTCACAACCCAAGTGATGGGTTTGTTTGTTTTTGCCACAATGCAATTTTATCATAAGAAATGTTAATATTTTAATGGAACAATGAATTATTTCAAATACTGTAAGTAGTCCAACCACCTTCAATATCCCTTGTCAGAGGCATCATGGGTCACTAATACAAATGTTTGGGCACTTCGACTGGTAGCCTGGTCTACCACAAGTACTCAGATAAGCCGGGGGGACTGAACCACCCATATCCCCCTGACCATGTTCTCTCTCCCGCAGTAGTAATCTCTGGCCAGGTCAATTTCCACATCAATTACCAGCTCCATTCAAAACTCAAGAAAGAAAAATATCAACTCCATGTTTGTAGAGAAAGATACATTTTCTGAGTAGGAACTGAATGCAATGAAAGGAAAGGAAAGTGTGTCTTCCGATGGTCCCATCTATCAGGTATGCCAAAATGGTTGGCCTTGACTGTAATCAGAACTCTCTGCAGCTGCTATGAAGACAGTGAGAATAGTTCCTCCTTCATGAGACATCTCCACCAGCTCACTTTCCCCCTCCCAAATACCTTTATTATCTCTCCCTCCCATTACTATGGCAGCCGAAAACAAGCATGCAATTTAGAGGCTGACAATTACTAATTTTTTTACTATGATTTACTATCTGAGGTCCAATATGATGGACATGAACTAATCACACAAAAGGTTTAAGATCCATAGCTAAAGGTTTTTTAAAAAAAAACCAGGAAAATTGGCTCGGAAATTGAGTTGGCAAAAGGATAGGGTAAGCAAAATATCAGATCTCTTAGGAGCAAGCCAATGTGGATGAATGAGCCCTTAAAATAAATTCAGAAAGTGTAGCAATGTATTTGGGAAAAACTAAGAAAAAATGGCTGAAAGGTTAGAGAATAGAAGATGGACTTTAGTAACCGTGACAACATAAGAAGCAGAAAATCACAGCATATATGTGAATGTAGGTAGTTAAGCAATGCTTTTCAAAATAAAGTACAGCATTGAATAAAATCATTACATTCTGCTCTGCCTGGGATATGGAATGGTTTGGAATAGGGTGCACCATGGGATATGAATCATAGAGTAACCCAGGCAAAGCCTGCATCAAGTTGCTTCAATCAGCCACATCTATCTGAATAAGCTTCTAGATCTTGCATAGTATAAGAACATTGTCCGCATTGTTCATCGTAAGGAGAAGTTTAATGTGTTGATAAAAGTTGCTTGGGAAAATTTTTCATTTCAACTCGCCTGCCCCCCCCCCCCCCCATCCTTTTTTAAAAAGAAAAATACTTCCTTATGTCATCATTATTTCTGCTGCATTAAAATTCTTTGTAATTTTATTTTATGTTGCATACCAGACTAAATAGGAAGCGATAACCATAATGGAAGATGAAGGGTTCTTAGAAGACTTTTGTAGCAAGATTAAAGCTACAGTATGCAATTTAGATAACAGAAAAAGCTGTAGGTCATATGAAGGGAGCCTGGAGTGATGTTCCTTCCTATGTCACAGTTTTACCTGTTTTCCAAACACAGGGTGGAAAAAAGAGATAAATATTCACAAAATATTTTGCTTTAATACAAGACAGAAATGTGTCAGAAATATTCATCTAGTAGCCACCTTGGTCATAGCATGCCTCTCCGAACACTGTATTTCATTTTGAATTTGATGGTTGGCATCAGCAATCTTAGCCA
This sequence comes from Calamaria suluensis, assembly GCA_032468135.1. Classification (NCBI taxonomy): domain Eukaryota; kingdom Metazoa; phylum Chordata; class Lepidosauria; order Squamata; family Calamariidae; genus Calamaria; species Calamaria suluensis. The sequence continues at coordinate 5,705 of JANHFP010006485.1, forward strand.
ATGTCAGCAAAAACATGAATGTAATATACAAGCAGCATCCCATTATTTGTTTGTTTGTTAAATTTATTTGTGGCCTGTCTTTCCAAGGGACTACTCCAGGTGGCTTGCAACAATAAAAGGGAAGAAAATGAAAGTAGTGCAAAATAAAAGAAGTAAAATAATAGAACCATAAAACCAGAAGTAAAATAATAGAACCATAAAATAAACAATGGAAAAAAGAATACAACAAGAACACATCAATATGATAATAAAAAAAAAAAGATGTGTGGGTCGAGAGAAGAGCAGAGCCCAAGGGTGAAGAAGTGGAGAGTGGAGAGAGCCATCAATCTAGCACCCAACTCCATTGTGGAACTGCCCCATTTGGTCCTCATGCCAACCAACAGAGCCAGGTCCTCGGGCTGTTCTGAAGAAATCACCTCTGAGAAGGAATTTTTCATAGAACAAGGTCAAATTGAAAGCAACACAGTGGCTACCATGCATATTTAGAGAGTCATCATCATCACTATCATTTTAGCTATTGCACATCCACTGCAGGATGAAGATCTCTTCTATACAGTCCTGAGCTTTCCTTTGTCAAATGGCCCCACAATGTTTGCTGATGTTGTTGTTCCATCTTGTTTTAGGTTTCTTTTGTGGACACTTTTTAACAAGTGGGATCCATTCTGTGACTGCCTTGGTCCACCTGCCATCAGTTATTCTTGCTATATGACCAACCCATTTCCATTTCAATTTTTTTTACTCCCTTGATGATATCATATACTTTCATGTGTTCTCTAATCCATGTGCATGTCTTTCTATCTTGACTTGCAATGCCGAGCATGTGTCTTTCCATGGCTCTTTGCTTCACTCATAGCTTTTGTATTGATTGTGAGGTCCATGTTTCACCAGCATATGTTTGAGTAGGTTGCACACACTGATAGAAAACTTTACTCTTCAGGCATAGGGGAGGTTGTTCTTATGGTTAGTTTGATGAATATAAATGTAGATGCATTTATAAATTACTGTATCCAATATATTTTCCATTACTTCCTTTACTTGTGGTCCAACACATAAGGCAAAGAGATGGTACAGTGTAGTGTGGGATGGGGTGGGATGGGATGGGATAGCAGTCAAAAAGAAGACTCTTCACAGTCCTGGAATGTTCTGTTTAGCAGAATAATTTAGGACCATTAAATATTTGTATGTTTTAGAAGGCATTAGATGGAAAATAAATTGCTTATCTCTCTCATGTCTGGCTCTTAATACTGTGTGGTCATTCTAAATTCCAAATATATATTTGCGCTTCAAATGGTGTTGGCATATAACCTCCATTATCCTTCAAAAATGGATGATGGAGACTTGGATTTCATCAACATCTAAAAAAAACCATATTGCTGATTCTGTTTGTAGCAGGTGATGAATTTGGAGGACGTTTGGGAGGAGAAAAAATGATGCTGGAGTGATTTCTGAAACACCTTCTGGGTCAAAACAAAATTCAGTTAGTGAGTAGTAAAATCTAATATGTTTTAACTCTGTCACAGAATATGACACACTGGAAAAATCTTCTACCTTACATTTTCATAATAACTGAGTTCTTCTCTTTAGTTTTCTTTTGAAAGTCTTCAAAACTTTAATAATAAAACAGTGTGGAACTAACACTAGGCGAAGTAACCCAATTTCAAAACACTTTTTAAACTCTCCAATAGGCCCTTTGGGATTTGCCTATCCTAGATCTTTAGCTCCATTCTGTTTTGCTAGCTAAGCTTGCTTATAATGTTAAAAGCTTATACGACCTTGCAAGCATAATAAATTATTCAACAGAATAATGTGAGAATAGAGCAAGATCAAAATGCACATATTTGTCAATTGTTTCTCAACTGGAGACCTTCACTGAGGAATGCTTAAAAACAAAAGACTTCTTCATATCTCCTTCCAAAACCTGTACATGGTAGAAAATCTCCCACAGAACAACCTTGCCTGTCTTGGCCCTTTAAGCAAATAATCAACATGCTTTTTTATTGTTGGAATCCCTAATACAGGTGACTTCCCAGTGCTCATTTAGTGATAATGAAACATATGGTGAAACAGAAACATTTTGCATTCAGAATGGCATCTTGCTCAGCATCGTGTCACAAGTGTTCCTTATTGTAAAACTCATGTGCTCATTTTAACCTTGCTGTTATTGTTTTGTTATATAAATTATTCAGCTGGCAATGTCACGTAGTTTAAACTTTCCATCAGCAAATAAAAAGGAGATGGGGAATAATAACATCTTCTAAAAGTTTTCAAATGTCAAGCAAATGTTGCATTCCTTTCCAAAAGTTTTATGAGAAGAAAATTGACGAAATATCTGTATGCCAAAATTACAGGTAGTCCTCAACTTACAACAGTTCTTTCAGTGACTGTTTGAGGTTAGAACGGCACTGAAAGAAGGGACATGACCATTTTTCACACTTACAACCATTGCAGCATCCCTGTGGTCACATGATAAAAAATTGAACCCTTAGCCACTGATTCATATTTATGATGGTTGCAGTGGCCTGGAGACATGTGATCAGATTTTGCAATATTTGACCAGCAAAGTCAATGGGGAAGCCAGATTCACTTAACAAATGTGCTGCTAACTCAACAGCTGCAGTGATTCACTTAACATCTGTGACAAGAAAAGTCAGGAAATGGGGCAAAATTCACTTAACAATTGCCTTGCTTAAGCAACAGAGGGTTTAGGATCAGTTGTGGTCATAAAGTCGAGGACTAAGTGCCTTTATTTTGGAGTGAATTAGTGACAAAATCTAGAGGAGAATAAATACTGTTCAAACCGGAAAGGAAAATAAATTTAGTGGCATTCACACTTCAGCATCTGATCCGAAGGAGACAATGAGGGCAGAGGAGGAAGATAAAACTGAAAGATTTACTTTATGTCCCTTCTTTGTCACTCGTTTAAGAGTGTCTAATCTTTGGTAGTCTCAAGTCATTTTGTCCTGCCTTGCTTCCTGACACATATGCACAAGACACAAACTGAGACTCTTCTTGTGGTACAATGCTATTAAATAGGTGCTACACAATTCTTTGCTTGTATGCTACAATATGTTAAAAAAAGATCTTCATTCAATTTGTTTTAGTAATCTTTACTCAGATAAGATTCCAATTCACAGTAATGCTCACAAGCAATCCTACAGATTCTTTCATTCAACTGCCAACAATATATGTGTGTATGGCTGTGATGGCGAACCTATGGCACACGTGCCCAAAGTGACACACAAAGCTATGTTGCATGGCATGCGCAGCATCGCCAGTTCCTTTTATGGGTTTCTGGCCCCCATGCACATGTGATGATCAGCTGACCTTTGTGCGTTGAGGTCGTCTTCCATTTTCCGGCAAGAGCTTGCATGACAGTCAGCTGATCAGTGAGTGTGCATGTATGGCAGTAACTGGAAGACTTTCTGGCTTGCACACATGTGTGCGCAGGAAACCAGAAGTACTTTATCCGGTGTGCTCATTTCCCCCTGGGCAGCTCCTCTTTCTGGTTACAGTTCTGACAAGCGCACATGTGCAAAGTGTTCCCTTTTCGGCAGTTGGTGCCAAAAAAGGTTTGTCATCACTGGTATATGGGGATGGGGAAGTATGAAACAAGAGAGATTTTTTAAGAATACATATTTTAGATGCTTTTTTAAAAAAGTTACCAAAATGTATCTCTGTCCTAATTTAGTACAGGTACTAAAGTTCTAATTTCAGATTTGGCATTAGTATTTCCTATTCTGCTATCATGGAAATCAATGAACACATTATATACAAAGGCCTGCATACTTTAGTCTTGCTCCCACACTTTGGAAAGAGTTTGATGCAAGCTGGTCTCAGGTATGATCTGTTAGTGGATTTCCCAAAGTTTACATGTTCTTACCCATCTTCTTGGAAAAGATAGAGAAAAATACACTAGCTGTTTGTTTCTCATCTGATTTCCTCCATATAACAAATTGTGGCATGCACTAAATATTAGTTTTAAAACGATCGCCTTGGTATTGAAGTTGTGACTCATAATTTCAGTAATTTATGTCAAAAACCAAACAAACAAGCAAAGCAGAAGGCCATTTCAACTGTTTAAAATGTGTAGATAGGGATGCAATTTGTTGTTTATTTGTAATCAGAATCTCTTGCTTGGCATCTTGGGGTCATTCTTCATTTTCTCATCATTAATGTCCTAGTTATCACAAGGAAAGCCATGGTTTGTTACACAGTGCTGGTTTATTTGCTAAACTATTCCTGTTCTATATGTACTTCAAAAAGAAAAGTATAAAACTGAAACTGATAAATAATATGGAGACAGACAAAGAGACAGAGGGAGGGGGAGAAAGAGAGAGAATGAGATTCACAGGTATATAGGGGATTTGGATATATTTCTGTAAAGCTCAGCATTAAAAAAACCTAAACAAATTCCCACTGTGTTTTTTGCTTCTCTTCAGCACTTGATTTTAAAGGGTTTTTTTCCCTATTAAACACATAGTCTTTGTGTCTCTTTTACTTACCAAGGTAGCATTAACTTTTCCTATCTAAATTTGGGCCATACAGTTAGGTTTGTTTCATCTTTTCCACATTCATTTCTCTTTTCACAATAATACTCTGGTGAAAATCAATCCAAGTCCATGAATACACCAAGATGTATGACTATACCATATATTACAAGTAAAACTAAAGCACACAAAAAGCAATTAACTAAAGAAAGTGATCAAAAGATGGTATCTGGTTATATATTATGGCTCTGGAACTAATACATAAAATGTATTTTCTAGAACATTCTGAGACTGAGAGTAGACTCATTGAAAATTAGATCGCTTCAAAATTTACTACGAAAGCAGCTGACATACTATCAGTTATCAAAGAAAGTGAGCCAAACCACAGACTATAGGCCCAGCGATACACCAGCAATATATGACATATAATTTGCTTGCACCTATTCTAAAAATGTTTTTCTTTCCAAAGTCAAATCAATCAATCCCTGCAGAACTTGAGGTAAAATATAAACTGAATTTCTTTTATTTCCTTTTTGTATGTGAATTTCCTGTGAAAGGTTCATAAATAAGCCCAGAAACTCATGAGTTAAACCAATCATATAAATCTTATGCAGACAAAATCACAAAAGCACTTTGTGATACATATATCCAATGTATATACACTGTTCATAATAAATATTGAGGCTACAAAATATTGGTTTTTTTTCCTTACTGTGGTTGAGTCCTTCTAATCTCCACTAACCTGTTAACTGTTTAATGAAAACCCACACCCAATGACACTATCCCTTCTATGATAGGGGATTATAATCTAGAAGCCAACTGGGCAATATGACCCAGACTGAGTAATTGATAGAAAAATACAAGAAGAATAGAAGAATGCTTTATTTGGCCAAGTATGATTAGAAACACAAAGAATGAGTGTCCCTTGCAGAAGTTGTCATGCATATGCAAAGCAACAGAGCAGTAATCATCATTATACCAATAAAAGGAAGAGTAAAGGAGATAATAAGAAAGATACAAACTATTTATTATGTATAAACAAGGAATGGGTAACCACCCAACTCAGGAAAGGATATGGCATTCAAGATGAAATGGCTCCGGACATTGTGCTATATGACCATGTTGCTTAGCAGTAGAGTTCCTAGTACTAGTTACTGTTATTAATCAACAGTTACCTCTACATTACAGGGATGAAGTGGCTCAGTTGCTAAGATACTGACCTTGTCATCAAAAGGTTGGAAGTTCAGTAGTTTGAATCCGTAGTGCCTCATAACGGGGTGAGCTTCCATTACTTGTTCCCGCTTCTGCCAACCTAGCAGTTTGAAAGCATGTAAAAAATGCAAGTAGAAAAATAGGAACCACCTTTGGTGGGAAGGTAACAGCATTCTGTGCACCTTTTGCATTTAGTCATGCTGAGCACATGACCACAGAGGCATCTTTGGACAGCACTGGCTCTTCAGCTTTGAAATGGAGATGAGCACTATCCCCAAGAGTCGGGAATGACTAGCACATATGTGCGAGAGGAATCTTTATCTGTACATTAAATGTATGCTATCTGTTCTTTGAGCAAGAGCTATAAGTTCAGCAGAAATGCCAAATTATGCAACAGCAAATGTTATGCTTTTGCATATCTGGACTAGCCACTATGATGCAAATAACTTCCCTCATAACCAATTAAGCAATTATTTGGGGGTTAGTTTACAAGCATTCCAAAGAAGGCTCAAGAAAACATTTCAGCAAAAAGTGAGCTTCTATAATGCTGAAATATTTGCTGTAGTATATAGAGCTGCTGAAAACTATATGAATGATGTTATATAATATATGTTTGCTCCTCATTATATTTAACTCTGGGTTTTCAGACCAATGCTTACTGCGAAACATCTAAAGAGGGTTTTCCTAAAACTACATGATAGCATATTCAATCTTTCTCTGCTTGTGAAATTCTTTTAAGTGAACATCATATAAAAGAGCTCGTGAATGACAGACTTGACATGTTATTGACAAGCACTCAGGAATGGAAGATTTAATTTAATCACCAAAAAGACCATAACTTCAGATTCACTTAAATATGACAGAAGTATGACATCAATGACCTCCTATTGATTTTTTGAGTTGGTTATTTTTCCCCAACTGTGAATTGGAGTTGCTTTCATAATTTTACCTAGGCTAACATTCCTGAAGCTGTAACCTAGCAGTGCACTTCATTAAAGAATGCTACATGATCATTTCACAGATGAAAATAGCATAGTACTGAAATTATTTTACTTTCCAGCATTGTATATTGATCTTTTCTTAAAGTAATTGGCTTATTCCATTAACAGCACTGTGTTTTACCTTCTGGCACCCATGTCTGGACAGTTGTGATTAGTGTGGAAATATTTAGCAGTGGGAATCTCTTCCTTGGAAATCAGAATCTTATTTTCCTTTTTTCCTCTTTAAAAGGCCTGGCAATTCATCCCACCATAGCACAACCAACATGAGCTATGCAAAGGATAAAATAAATAAAAAAATATTGGAAAAAAACAACCGTTTCTTACAACCAAATGGCATCACAATAACACACAAGTCAATTAAAGCCTCCAAAGCCTTAAATAAGCCAAAAGATCCTATAAATCCAGAAGAAAGATAAAAGTGAAGAGCATATAGTGAAGAACTATAACACCTGCTATACATGACAGACAGGCAGAAGACTACAAAAGTACATGTGCATCATCAGCAGTCAGAAGAGACAATGAAATCGTCTTAATTTCACAATATATGGATAGACTCAATTACAGTTCCAACTAAGAAACTTTAAATATTCTGGCTAAGCTAAATCCAAAAGTCTAGGGATTTCCTTAAAACTTGGCATTCAGATAAATCATCCACCAAGAAAAATAAATGGAGACATAGAAATAAACCAAATTTCATATCATTCAAAAGAGATAATAAGAAAGCTAAGAAGGAAATCAGAATACCAGAATACATGTTCTTCAGCAACTAACAACTATGTAGATAAACAGGGATTGATACCACACAACAATCAAGCAGAAAACAATGGCCTAACCAAGGAACGACCAGAGAGAAAAACCACAACTCCACCAATATTGTTAGAAGAAGCTACTGTACATAAAACCAAGGAGCAAATCCTAGACTCATTGTCATTGAAGGTGTTACTTACTGATATAGTGAAACATCTGCAAGCTAATAGTCATACGGAGCATCAATGACTCCACAGTTCAAGTCTGAGCTACAAATATTCTCTCTTATTAGGATAGTCAATTTTCTGTTTTCTGTGCAGAACAGCCTGCTTTTTAAGCAGTGTTATTTGTAGTTCAATGTTCATGTTCGTATTATGCTAAAATGTTTTTATTTTATAGGTTTATTAAAGATTCTCAAAAGTTATCTGAAAAAGCATTGAAAAGCACAATAATATGTTGTTACCTGAATTGGACATACAGTACTTACTATAGTCCCAATGTATCGAGTTAGCTTTGCCTCAACATTGTTTTTAAAAACTCTTTCTGGCATGAATCTTGACACCTAACATGGAAGTGTCTATTTCAGTGACAGCATAGACTTATAGTTATTCACACTTTAGATTACTGAGAATTGTGCCTTTCATTATATCTCCTTCTTGCAACTTCTCTATTTCACTTTTTTGAAATGTGTCTTCTAAATAGATCCACTCCCATTTCTAGTAAAATCAAAAGATTGTAGCTATGCTACTCATTCTGGATACATTTTTTCTATATTCATTATTCAAGCATTCTATGAAAACATTTTCAAATATAATCAATGACATGAAATGCTTGATGATTTCATTCAGTTTCTACTTTTAAGTAAATCCACCATTCTCAAATTAATACATGGACTAAAAGAAAAAACTGTATTTTAGGTTTTAGAATTTCCTAGATTCTATTTTATGACATTTGAAATGCTTTCTCTATCCCTCATATTCTATTAGCTTTTCTATAATTTTCATGTCTTTTGGTGAACCTTTGTAAAACATTTTTATTGATTTTTCATAGGGTAAGGAAAAAGGTAGTGGATATGGAGAAGGTTATGATTCCATTTTAATACAACAAGTTGTCATTCAGGATTACATGGTCTGTTATATGTATGTATGTATGTATGTATGTATGTATGTATGTATGTATGTATGTATGTATGTATGTATATAAAACCCGAATAACCAAAGATACACACACACACACACACACACACACATATAATACCCCTCACATATTATGTATGTTATATATATATTTATATAATGTTACCTT
>JANHFP010006485.1:19597-33963 GCA_032468135.1 Calamaria suluensis
TGATGATGATGATGATGATGATGATGATGATGATGATGATGATGATGATGATGTAATAATTGCAAGTCTGAATGAGCTTCCTTTTTCCTCGTGGAAGACTGGTTTTACTCGGATGTTCTCTTGGGTTACAGACTCAGGTTACTTTTATTAACCATAGTTTTCACAGCAGTTCCTCAAGGTTATTCCTTCTGCCTTATATGTCATATAAGGCATAATTATAGGTTAAGAACCATCACTGTTCATTATTACTTGGTGATAATCTGAGTTTCCATTATTCCCTCCTAGAAGTCTCCCCAAAAACCCAATTTCAAATTTTGAATTCAATAGTCCTATCACAACATCCATCCCATCAGTAAAGACTGCCATGTGTAGCAGGATGCTTCTGCAAGTCTAGTTTTTACTCACAGAGAAACTTATACAAGTCATTATTTTCCTCTAGTTCTACAAGAATGTAAAAAAGTAGGAAATGAGAGAATGAATGAGAGGAAAGAAGTGAAATGTTACTTTATATCACCAATGAAGTCAACATAGCGTTATCTAAATCTGTAGTCAAAAAAATAGCAATTCTCAATCCTTTCTTTTATGTACCATGTTTTTGGAATATAAGATGCACTCCCCCCCTCCCCCAAAAAAGGTGGGTGGAAATGTCTGTGCATGTTAAACAATGAATATTGCAGCAGGGGGAGGGGATTGGTGCGGCACTAATCAGCTGTTCTAGAATGGACAACGGTGAATGGGTGGTGGCAGTGAATGGGTAGTGGTAAATGGGCTGTGGCAGCAGTGGAGAACAGGCCATGGTGGCAGTGATGAATAGACCATGGTGGTGGTGGCAAATGGGTTACGGTGGCAAACAGCTTGTGGTGGCAGTGAATGGGTGGTGGCAAATGGGTGGCGGCAAACATGTGGCAGAGAATAGGCAGTGGCGATCGTAGAGTATGGTCCATGGTGAATGGGCCACTGCAGTGAATGGGTGATGGCGGTGAATGGGCAGCAACGAACAGGTCAGATGGATAGTGGATGGATGCAGGGAGGCAGAGGCAGAGTTTTTTCTTTTTTTCCTCCCCAAAAGCTAGGTGCTTTTTATAGTCCAGAGCATTTTATAGCCCAAGAAATATGGTGTAGCACCACAAACATAAACATTTAGCAGTGGCTAAAATCTCAAATAGGGTCACGGTGGTTTAGTGGGTAAGGCAGTTGAGCTTGTCAGTCAGAAGGTCGGCAGTTCAGCGGTTCAAATCCCTAGTGCCATGTAGTGGGGTGAGCTCCCGTTACTTGTCCCAGCTTCTGCAAACCTAACAGTTTCAAAAGCACATAAAAATGCAAGTAGAAAAAATAGGGACCACCTTTGGTGGGAAGGCAACAACGTTCCATGTGCCTTTGGCATTTAGTCATGCTGGCCACATGACCACAGAGATGTCTTCGGACAGGACTGGCACTTCGGCTTTGAAATGGAGATGAGCACCGCCCCCTAGAGCCGGAAACGACTAGCACATATGTGTGAGGGAAACTTTTAAAATTTCATGGGTTCACCATATATCCATGAAATGTTCAGTTTTCTCTCTGGGTGTGTGTCATGACTGAAGGTGAATAAACATGTATATAGTTGTTTAGCTGGCTGGCTACTACAGTGGATTTATCATTTTTAGATGTGCTTATCAACAGATAAGAGGATGTAAGCCTAAAAAACACAGTTTGTTGCAAGGCAGTACACTTTGCAGTACCCACCAAACTAAACTGGGGAGCAGGTACCTACATGAACAGTTTGGGCAGAATGGGTACCCACTAGTATTTATTTGAAGATCTTTGTGTAGCATGGTTGGGATGTAAAGGAAGAGACAAGGTACAAGACCCACTACAATACACATCCTGTCATACAAAAACATTTCAGAAGCATTAGAGTGCAGCTCCTGAGATCTGCAAGTGAACGTTGCACACTGCCCAGAGGCTAGTACTTGCTTCTAGACTGATACATGTGATAGACTTGTGCACGCTCTGACAGGCTGCTATACAAATATATGCATTGTAAGGAACACTTGGTGGTGGGAGATACTTCCAATATAATCTATTGGATGCCCTGCATGGATTGCCCCTGTGACTATGTAGGACAGGTGGGGAGAAAGCTAGCCACCAGATTGCAACAACACAAGCAAGTGGTCAGATGAGGAGACCCAAACTTATTGGTAGCCTCACATTGCAATGAATAAGGAAATACATTAAATTTTGCAGCTACTAAGATTGTTGGACGAGCAGGCAGAAAAATAGCCAGGGAAGTGATTGAAGCCTGGGAAATGGAGCCCTTGTCAATCAGTAGGAGTGATGATTTGCCATGGGCCTATCAAGTACTTAGGAGATAAGAGCTTGGTAGCACAAGGAAACAACAACTAATGACTTACTATCTGCCCATCAACACCCCAATCAACAACTAAGAAGCCACATACAACTAGGCACCATATAAATACTACACAGAGAATAGCCCAAAACACACACACACTGCTACAGAAGATCCCTGAGATTAGGCATGAGACCAAAAGCTCAGAAGATTAAACCTCTCTTCCCAATGATCAATCCAGATTGGATTGGATTCTCTCTCTCTCTCCCTCTCTTACAACAGATCACTTCCAGTATCCTTTTAGAGTACCAGTGGAATCTAGTAATGCAATGAATCCAATTAGAGACCCGGAAATAAATAATTCCCTGTAGCTGCAGATTCTTGTTATAGAGATGTTACTGTGGGGTGGTCTTCTCCTTTTTCCAGAATCAGGAAGTGGTTCTAGCATCTAATAGAACATGGGTAATTTTTCTTATGCTGGAAGAGTTTTTGACTTATTTAAAGAGAGATTTAGGGCCAACTTATTGAACAATCTCTCTAGTCACTGTTTATACTTGAAACAAAGTTCAAGTGTGTTAAGAAAATTGAAAGCAGTTTAAGCAACTCTCAGCAAATGTGTGATTTTTAAAAAAAATGTTCTCAGTTTAGTTAACTGCAGCAGGAACATGTTAGTTCTACATATGCTAAATGAAGCATGCTGTTAATGTGTTAGTATAAATACAGCACATAAAAATAACGCCAACATCAATAGCAAGCTGTTAGACAATTACTTAATTAAAAATAAAATTTAAAATGGCTACACAGAAAATTAGCAATATTGATCCATCATAGTCAGGTTTACCATGGCTGTCTCAATTCAAAATTATTGAGGCCTGGATATTCCAACGAGTTTTGGGTTCTGTATCCAAAGAATGTAGGTTCTGCATTCTGTTCAACAGAAGTCCCATCAGCTGAGATTGGCTTTTATTTGATTTTGTTGGAAGAAATGTCCATCTGGGTTAAGTTCCAAGTGGCGATAAAGACACTGGAAACATGGAAGCTGTTTGCAAAGATGGTTTATTGAGGGACAGGACCACATGATTTGAGGTCCTGGGCAATCAAGCACATGGGTGAGAGAGAAGGAGAGATTTATACCCTCTCTTGGGCCCCACCTTGGAGCTTCCTGTATAAGGAATGTATTCTGATTGGTTGTCAGACTCCCATGGGGCCATGAGAAGTAACTTTGTAGGTTGTCTTGAGTCCAAGGCTTGGTTGAATCTTGCTGGGTGATGTAATGAAGCTAATCCTTTCATATCCTGAAAGTGATTCTTTCCAGCCAGAAAGAACTCCTCATTTTACTGAGGAAGAATATAGAAATCTATCAGCAGATCTGGAGGTAAAGACTTGACCAGATAGCTATAAGGAAGCCTGGTCAATGAAGATTTAAACAATAAATTCCTTGTTTTACAAGAACACATAAAAATGGAAATGAAATCAGAGAAGCATGAAACAAACAAACATGAATAGTGCAAAACTGGGTTTTTTAAGAATAAATAAATTTTCAATGAACTGGATTGGCCTACTTTAACCTTGGATTATTTTATGAGTTCATAAGAAGAAATGAAACCTCAATATTACTCAAAAGGAACGTTCCAAAATAATATTTTGGATATAATCTAATAAACAGAAAGTTCCTATCTGTTAGTGCAATTGGATATCCAGAGAACTACAGTGGTACATACATCTATTACAGTTGCAACAGTGAGTGATTTTAAAAAGTATATGATAGAGATATTCAATTCAACATTATTTAAAGAATGATTGGAAAGCAAATGTTGAAGAAATGGAGAAATTTGTAATGACTGGAAATTTGGATTAGGTAAGCAGCATAATGGGTGTGAGATAACAGTGTTGCTAACATTAAAACCTGCTTTAAGCACTATTAATACAGATTCTTGTCATGGCCTTTGCTAGATGAAACTCATTTAAATCCAAAAGTTTCCTAATAGAAACAGAACATAGAAAAGGGCAATCTAGCCAGCAAGGTCACTTCTAGATGCAAGCTACAGAACATATTTTCTATGTATGTATTTGTAGGGCTGCCCTGAATTATTTTAAAACAGTCAACTATACAAATATTTTTAAATACATTAATTTGTGCTTTCAACCATACTGGTAAAACATTAAAAGTTAAAAACCCACCACGAACCAATAAGATCCCTGGAAGTCAAAACATAAGATTAATACAAGAAAGAGACTCAGTCCACCTAACTTATGTCAAAGAGAAACCAGGAAACTAACAGAAGAGAGAAGAAATATAGCAAAAACTGGAGCAGAAAATCACATTCCCAAAAATTTAAAAGGAAAGGTCTAGGTGGTTTTTCAGAACAAGCTATATAATCAAATTAAAAAGATGAAAGGTTTTGGCAGAAAAAAAATATGACTGACTTTGAACAACTTTGAACATACAAATTTGAACATCAAGCAAGAAAGTATAAGGAAAGGTATATCACTAAAATGCCAATAACTTGTCAAATATTAGAAAAAAATGAGATATTTTCTTAAAGAAAGCTAGAGGAACCGCAGGAAAAATTATCCAAGAATAATTATAGAAGAGATCTAATAGAGGAAAAATATTGAAAGACTATCCTGAAACCCTTTGCAAATAGAATTATAGAATGACAAACATTTGAAGAGAAAGAATATATTCAGGAATCTATTTCACTGAAAAAGAAAAGTATGACAAGCAGTAAACCAGCTGTCAAATACCCAGGCACAGATGTGATACCTACTGAACTATTTAAAACTGCAGCAGAAAAACAAATATATTGATATCCATAAATATGGAATAAGAGTGCACAATCTAGAAGTTGAATAAAATAAACAATGGTGAAGAAATACAAGAATAGTGACTCAGAGATTTAGATCCTGGCTTGTTGACTGGAAAATTAGCAGCCCATGTTTGAGACCCAAGCACCAGGTGATGAAGTGACCCCCCCGTCCTTGTCCCAGCTCCTGCCAACCTAGCTATTTGGAAGCATGCAAATATGAGTAGATAAATAGGTGCCACTTTGGTGGGTAAGTAACAGTGTTGTGTGACAGCATGCTGGCCACATGACTGCAGGAATCTATTCAGACACTGCTGGATCAATGGCTTTGAAACGGAGATGAGCACCACTTCCGATATTCAGCAATGACTTGAGGAGTAAAATCCACCGGGACTCATTTATCTTTCATTGGCTATAGCAATACCTTTCATCATGCAGATCAGGGTTGTCAAATTCATGGCCTGTGGACTGGAAGCATCACACACTGGCCACATCCATGCCAGGTTTAGTGAAGGGGAAAAAGATCCCAATATATCATGTGATGCCACCATGACAGCACACGTTTGACACCCCTAATGTAGATGATGTGAGACTCTTGAGTCTATTAAACCAAAAGCAAATCAGAAAACCTGATGGTTCCTCTCAGGCAGACCTACAAACTGACAGCCCGCAGGCCGGCTGAGTCACACGCTGGCCATGCTAATTTCAGCTCTAATAACTGAATCTGGAGATTCTGAATCAAAGGATTCAGAATAGGGAGCAGAATCACATGAAAATGCACATTCTATCCTGTGGCAAGGTTCCAAGTAATACATCCCAGTTCAATAAGAAAACTGAGGGAAGCAAGTTCCTCAAAGGACATTTTATTAGTACATATCAAATTGGCATATTCCTAGTGGAAAACTGGCTCTAAATTTGGCGCAGGTATTTCCCCCAATTAAAAGTAAATCTTTACCACTTCCCCCCAGAGTCTCAGTCACATGGTGCAATCATCATACAGCCCAGTTGATAGATGACCGCAGTCTCCACCCTATGAACACATGCACAGACATTCTTGATTCCCAGGGGAAATACTTTTATTTTGACTACAACACCCCAGCTAATCTCTACAACCCCCTTCCTGGCCCCTTCATTCTAGGCAAGGGGTCTCCAACCTTGGTACCTTTAAGACTTGTGGACTTCAACTCCCAAAGTTCTGGGAGTTGAAATATACAAGTCTTAAAGGGACCAGGTTTGGAGACACCTGGCCTAGGCTGTGTCAACCCTGAAGAAGGGAGGAAAAAATCTCCCTAGAGATTGCAAAAAAGAAAATAGCCACAGTTGAGCCAACTCCAAGCATGACAATCTGTTGTTGTTGTTGTTGTTGTTGTTGTTGTTGTTGTTGCTGTTATTATTATTGTTGTTGTTGTTGTTGTTATTGTTGATGTTGATGTTGTTATTATAGTTCTATTATTAGAAAATTTGTCAGAATCAAAAGATGAGGTTCAAATACTAACAATCTGAGATATTTGGAAATATGACCAATAGATAGGTTAAGAAGTAGATAGATAATATCATTTATTATTTGTATCTGGCGAGGGGGGGGAGGATGGAAGGAAAGGGATGCAAATGTTGACAAATACTCTATATAATCACATCACCAGGCCAATTATGCAATGTACATACTTCCATCCAGGCATCAAGACATGTTTACATAATCACACGATTTGAATCATAATGCCATGAACTACATCACCAGTTGTTGCTGTTTTTTGTTTTTTTTAAAAAAGGTTTACTTTTAATTAAATAGCATAGAAACAGGGAAAAGCAAACAACAAACTGTAAGGAAATCAAAACAAAATGCAAAGATAAAGCCTTTGGTATGACCTAAACATAAAACATAAAATGTAAACATAGAACATTTAGCTCATAAAATCATCTGCTACAATGTCCTACCTGTCAAGGACTACTTCACCTTCAACCACAACAATACAAGAGCAAACAATAGATACAAACGTAAAGTGAACCATTCCAAACTTGATTGCAGAAAATATGACTTCAGCAACAGAGTGGTCAATGCCTGGAATGAACTACCTGACTCTCTGTTTTCTTCCCCAAACCCCCAAAACTTTATCCAAAGACTGTCTACTATTGACTTCACCCCATTCCTAAGAGGTCTGTAAGGGGCGTCCATAAGAGCACCAGCATGCCTACCATCCATGTCCTAATGTTCCCTTTAATTGTATTCATTTTATATACTCATTTCATGTTTACACTTATATATATTACCTAATATGTAATTGACAAATAAATAAAATAAAATAAAATCAATAAATAAATGAAATCCACCACTGTAACAGACCTTCAAAACAAGGGCACAAAAGAAGCAGCAAAAAAGAAAAAGGTGGCTACAGAGACTCATAGTAGCTTGACCTTAATTACACCGGATAAAATTGAACAAGCAGCTACTTTGGTAAAATTTCAAGATTCTGATATATTATCTACTGACAATAAAGATCTTTCTAGAAATCCAAGTGGTTCTCACTTCCTGAACTTGTTGATCTTGCAAGGCTTGACATGCAGAGAATGAATTTTAATATTCAGGTTCAGGATGATAGATTTTCATTTGTAATTATGTTATTTTCATTGACTGCTCAAGGTGACAAAACCTCCAGAATTACAGGTGAATGATAATGGTATTGAAGGTGTGAGTTGTGGAAATACCTAATAGGAATATATATATATATACACACACACACATACATATATATATATAATTAAAAGTATGAAAGAAATAATAAGAACTTAAAACTAAATTAGAACAGAGAAAACAAAAAACAGAAAAGAAAAAATAACAGAAAAATGTAAAAGTGCAAGAAAATAAAATAAAAGAAATTATAAAGAGATATAATGAAAAACATAAAAGTATTAAGCATTAGCTTCTGATATAAATATAATTACTTTTTAATATCTCTCTAATAGTTATACAGTTATACATAAAATTACATTTTAATATATTTCTAATTTTGCATCATATGTAACTCTCCTTTGCCTATTTATCCAGTTTAGTCATCACAACATAAATCAGAGGTTTGTTTTTCTTTATAATATAAGTTAATAAATAGTAATGAAGCGGAAGCTTTTTACAATGACCATAAACACCTACTAGAGGGAGATGACCCGGCATCTGGGGGGAGAGGGGAAAAAGGCAAACCTAGAGAGAGAGGGAGAGAGGAGGCCACAAAGCCTATACCTGAAGACACGGGGGATCTGTCGCCAAGGAGGCTAAGATCTCAGGATAAATAATGATTTATAAATGTGCTGTGTAAAATCTTAAAAAGGTAACTTGAAGACTGGAAACTAAATAAGATGAGGTAGTAAATTTGTTTCTTTTTGTTTTAGACGTGGGAGTGGGATAGACCGGCTGGCAATCTATAGAACTTTAAAAATTGTAATATGTTATAAATTTTATATTTACTTATGCGATATACAAACCATATAATTCCGGAAAACAAGTTGTTGTAAAACATTTGAATTAGCACCCTTCCTATACCCTTTACACTTTTCCCTATCCCCCCAAAAAACCAATAAAATTGTATTTGCAAGAAAAAAAGGTTTGCTTTTCTCTCATTTTAGTGAAAAAGGCCATAATGGGTTTCCAGTCCCAAATTAATGTACATATTCTTTTTCTCTAATCAAATAAGTCAATTTATCTACCTCATAAGATCTGCCAGTTTCACCAAGCATTCCTCCATGGTGGATAGTGCCAGATCTTTCCATCTTTGTGCATATAGCATACTAAAAATATGGTTTGGTCTGGTTTGAATTGAATATTTAAAACCCTTTATATCAATATATCTGAATCCATTTTTTTTAAAAAAAAACCTTTTCTACATGTCCACCAAGCATGATAAAATGTCCTTCATGTTGTTCACATTTCTAATATACATTTAAAATATATGTTACACACTATAAATAATTTCTAATGTGGCCAACAATACATCGGTTTATTTAAAAAAATATTTAAAATCAAAACACAACACTTGACCCTTTAAACACCATATTTTCCCATTGATCCATCTGTATATTACATCCTTAGCCCCATCTCCTATTTCAAAGCTTCAAACACTGCAAAATACTGTTGGCTGAAGTGTCCCTGTATGAGGTGTTTTGTTTTTTTTGTGTGTGTGTTTGTGTGTGCTTCCTGAGGGAGGAGCTGAGCCAAGACTCACCACCAGTGTATATCACTGAAAGAGATATCTTTCATATACATTTCAATGGTCAATAAGAATTCTAGAATCATGGCAGTCAACAAAAACAACCAGATGGGAGATGGCAAAAGATGTTTCAATCTGATCCTTTCAGCTTTACAGTTCCAGCTGAACAGAATTTTTAGCATTTTGAACAGAGCTTGGACAGATCCATCAGGTCATTTAACTTTTCCAGTGCTTAAGTTCTGCCCATTACTTTAAAAAATGTTGAGGGGGGGATATTTTATTTCTGTCAACATTAACTTCCCTTCTCTGACACACCTTAGGAATGAGCTCTACATCCCAGCTAGGAATCTAGTATTCCGGTAGCCAATTGTTTAGACTTTTAACAATTGTATCACACTGATAGACTTTACCCCCCCCCCTTCCATTCACATTGTGATTCTCTGTCATATCACCAAAATGATGGACAGCAAGACTAAAGAACAGCAGGCGATGTGCAGAAGACAACTAGCTCTTTCATCACAATAGGGTGGGGGGGAAAAAACCACAGAACAATCGAGAGCATCTTCCTTTTTGAACAAGAAAAGAATTGATTGGAAAGAAAGCAAACACTGAAAAAGAATTGCAGTCATAGTGGGAGGGAATTTTTTTAAAAAATGCTACTAGTCAAACAGAAGAAACAAAGAAATCTACAGCTGGACACCTGTGGGATTTGAGAGAATATAAGCAGCAGGAGAAGCGAAAAGGGAAACAGAGAGAAGGAAAAAGACAAAAACTTGAAAAGGAATATTAAAAGGGATTTTTTTAAAAAAACCAATTAAAGGTGTCAGAATATTGATAGTAAGGGCCACGATCCAAAAATCTTCTGAAAGGTTAGAGTGAACTGCTGTAAAGGGCTAGGCATTTTTTTTACAGTGAGATACTCACTAAGAGCTTTAAGCGCTCCAGAAAATATGAGGCATTAAAGAATGATGGGAAGAAAATATAACTTCTGCATATATTTAAGCTACTGTTCCGGACTTAAAATGAACATGATAAAAAGATTTAAACTGAGGACAGGACCTTTCTCCTCTCCTGGCAAAGTCAGCAATTCATTAAATGAGAAAGAATAGAGTGAATTAATGGGGGGGGGGGGAGAGGAATCTTTTGTTTATTTTATGTATTTTATTTTATGGATTCACACCACAGCACTCTTAAAGCTTACTGTGTGATATTAATACTCCCTGACTGTGTTATGTATTAAATTTCACATATAATCCCAGAATTTCCATTTTACCAAAGATAGCAGAAGGCTAGCAAAACAGGTCTTGATGCAATTCAAGAAAAGTATATTCCTGTCTTTTAGCCTAATGTTGGAATAGCAATATTCTAAATTCTCAACCAGGGCAATAACAACCCCAATTGAAGGGCACAGGTTTAGATGAGACTATTAGATGAAGGCTATTCTGGGCAAGACACAATCATTTGTATTTGGTTGCAGGGCTTTACTTAATATGCACAAACACAGGGGCATAGACACAGGCTGATACCCACACATGTGCACAACACACATATAAGTGACATACAATGTACATACTTTTTGCAATCAAGATAGCAACAAATTTGGGTGCATTGCTGGCAGGTATACTTTTTGTCAGATAGATGGTTCTATTTTGTTTCTTTTTAAATTATTTATTAAATTATAATTTATTATGTTAATCATCATTAGTTGTTGTATACACAATACTTATTGGCAGAATCAATTATCTATCTATCCACAAGATATTAGAATCTTGTGTCCTTTTTTATTAAAATACATGAGCTTTAGCTTCCTTTTATTTTTACTGCCTATTTCAATAGCAAAATTACAATATTTTAATATTTTAATAATTTTAATATTTTAAATTTTTTTGAAAATTTTAATTTTATAAGCCAAAATTAACTAGTTTAATCTTATTTTAACTGTTTATTGTTGTCTTTGTTTTTAATTGATTTGGCTGTACACCGCCCCGAGTCCGTATGGAGAGGGGCGGTATAGAAATTAAATAAATAATAATAATAATAATAATCCCTGTAGAAAATTAGAAGCACAGAGACAAATCCGGGGTTGTGAACCCTTGTCCTGATCTTATACACCCAAAGTTGTGGGCTTCAGCTGAAACCGATCCTGGGATGTCCATGTAATATATTTTTCTATGTGTGCTTGTATTATCCCTTCCAGAATTCTCATTGCTAAATTAGCTACTAATTAATATTCGTTACTGGAAAAATAAGGTACATCAATTAGTAAGGTATAAGGTACAATCAGTTGAGACTCTAGAAAGAGTGGAGAGAAAAGCAACAATGAAGATTAGGGGACTGGAGACTAAAACATATGAAGAACGTTTGCAGGAACTGGGTATGTCTAGTTTAATGAAGGGAAGGACTAGGGGAGACATTATAGCAGTGTTCCAATATCTCAGGGGCTGCCACAAAGAAGAGGGAATCGGGCTGTTCACCAAAGCACCTGAGGGCAGGACAAGAAGCAATGGATGGAAACTAATCAAGGAAAGAAGCAATTTAGAAAGAGGAGAAACTTCCTGACAGTTAGAACTATTAATCAGTGGAACAACTTGCCTCCAGAAGTTGTGAATGCTCCAACACTGGAAATTTTAAAGAAGATATTATATAACCATCTGTCTAAAATGGTGTATGGTTTCCTACCCGGGCAGGGGGTGGACTAGAAGATCTCCAAGGTCCCTTCCAACTCTGTTATTCTATTCTAATTATAAAATTAGTCAGAACTGCACATGCTATCATTATTTTTCATTTGATGCACAAATGGCTTCACACAAGAAGTAAACTTCACTCGGTAAGAACTGCAAAGAAGAAGGGGGGGGGAATCAGATACGAGATAATCAAAATTAGGCAAAGAGGAGGGAATACCATGGATGGAAATGAGGCAAGGTGAAAAGATCCAAGGATAGGAAGTGAAAATAGGAAGTGAAAAGGAAGTGAAGAAAAATGGGGGCAAATCAACTTTCATCTGGCCATTTTAGAAAAGGGTTAAATACATTAGGCAAATGCTCACTCCCAAGTTGCTTATCTTTTGGCAAAGTTGAGATGCACCCAGGCCTTTCAGTGACAAAAACAATTAAATTATGGACAAATAACTGTTTTGCTTACCTTAAGGCCCACACACTTTCAATAGATAACAGGATAAACTGTTGCACTTTCAAAGCAGAACTAAAAGTTCTCACTTTGGTTATTGATTTTAGGAATCTGAAACTTACGGACTTTCAGTTTTCCTTCCATGGTGATAAAACAATGAAATTCAGCCTGAAGACTGTCACAGGGACTTGCATGAATATCCTGTGAGTGATATAGCATAAAAGACAAAGCACCAAGATCATTTTGATTTACGCCAGTGGGCTTGCAAGCAAACGGGGGGGGGGGATTCTTCAAAGACTTATGTGGTTTTAAGTTAATTC
This sequence comes from Calamaria suluensis, assembly GCA_032468135.1. Lineage (NCBI taxonomy): Eukaryota > Metazoa > Chordata > Lepidosauria > Squamata > Calamariidae > Calamaria > Calamaria suluensis. Next base: position 32,376 of record JANHFP010006485.1, read on the forward strand.
CATTGTATCAGCCTGGCCATAGAAATCTCATTCTTGCTTCTATGAAGCGACAGAATTTTGCATAATAAACCTAGAAATGTTTCTCCTTCATTTCCAAATGAGTTAAAAGATAGACAAAAGAGAAAATCCAAATAGAGAAAATTTGCTTAGCTTTGTATGAATTATGTGTGCCTCTCCAGATATATATGTTCTTATCTCTCTATTTCTCTCCCCAATATATTTTGTGCTATTTGTTAACTCAAAAATAATCTATAAAAATTCCCTAGTGAATTATTTACTTCTATCATAGCCCAAGACTATAATCCTATTCTTACTTAATCTAGAACTAAATTATTTTAAACTCAATGGAGTTATAAGTGACCTATGTGACTGTACAGTAATAACTAAGCCAAAAGCTGTAAAGTATGTGGAAGAGAAGAACAAAAGGCCAAAAGCTAACTATCTGTTTTATCCCAACATTAGTAATCCTAAAGCTTTATGCAGTTGGCCATTTAAAGGAACTTATGTTTCTCTGCACACAAGATCCTTGTGTTCCAGGAAGCAGTGCTAGATAGCATAATGGGCTAGCGTTTAATCTCAGGAGCCTTCACAATTTCATGTTCTTTGTGTTGTTAACTATGGCATACGAAACAATAATTAATTAATGTACAAAGCACAATTAGACAAGAGTTTGTACATGGCTAGAAAGGAGATTTAACTGTAGTCTGAATTGGGAGGTGCAACGGTTCAACAGTGAAAGTTGCTGAGCTTGTCAGCTCAACATCTGACAGCCTGGGTTCGAGACCGGAGACATGATGGGGTGAGCTTCCGTTCACCCTTCAGCTCCTGCTCACTTAGCAGTTTGAAAGCATGCAAATGCAAGTAGATAAATAGGTACCCCTTCAGTGGGAAGGTTCCATGCACCTCAAAGTATAGCTATGTTGACTACATGACCACAGCAATGTCTTAGGACAACACTGGCTCCCACAGCTAAGAAATGGAGATGAGCACCTCACCTCTTAGACTACCTTTTATAGTCTAAATTATCTATGTTTGGAGAAAGACAGTTGGAGCATGACTGACAGTGCACCTTCCTAGTGTGGAACACTTGGAGATTCAAGGTCAGATGAAGCACCTGACTAAGATTTTTCTTTTAATAACAATTTTAGATAGGGAGTATTTATGAAATATCAAAAAAAAAAAAACATTTTTGGAGGTTGAATCGACAGCTGGACTTATTTTTAATCATTCTTTGCCAAGTTCAGCAATACAAGAGTTTCTACAGAGGTTGTAAAAATCAGGAGTCTGGTAGCACATTTTCTGTCTTGTTTAGGGCAGTTAAGCTTCTACAGGATTTAAACTGACAATATAGCCAATTTTGCTTTCCTCTACTCCAATCTAAATCTTACATCAATATAGCCACTCTACAACATAGGTGATCAATATAGCCACTCTACAACAAGGTGATCATCTGTCCCGCTTTTGGCGGGACAGACACGTCTTTTTAGTAAAAGTCCTGCCTTTAGCAAATGTCCCGGGTTTTTTTTCTGCCCGGGCAATTTTTAAAACTCCCACCGATGGTCTCCGTTTTTTTTTGTTGCTTGGCAGC